>VXBA01004930.1:694193-772301 GCA_013399895.1 Serilophus lunatus
AAAAAAAAAAGAAAGAAAGAAAGGAAAAGTTTGAATGTGCAGAAAAAGTAATTTTGTAGAAAATAAAATCTCTTAGAAGGTTTCACTAAAGACAGACCTTAATTTCAAGTTCTGTAAAAATGGAAAAGTTACTGAATTCCAGTAACTTTTCACAAATAGAGAGGACAATACCTGGGGTGCTCTCCAGCTGTTCTCATTTATTACACCCCAATCGTTGCTGTTCTGTTTGGGAGCAAACATAAAATATTCAGATCTAATGACTGTCAGTACTATTACCTGCACTTCCCCAGCCAAACACCATCTTCCTTCCTGTTCAAAACCTTAATCATTGAGTGGAATTACGTCAGCACAGTGTAATAAAAAAGGTCTAATTATATTGTTTCTTTTGGGTAGGGCTTTCCCCATCTCCAGTCAGAGGCTTGTTTTACAAGATAACTTGTTAAGTTTCGATGCCAGTAGAGTCACAAGTTCTCTCTTACAATATTTCTGAGTACAGTTTGCTGACGAGTTTATGCTCTTTGAATTATTTATTAGTAGCTTTAGGAATGAGCTGGAAAACTATAGACAGTAGTAGACAGCAATAGGTATCACGTAATACTAAATGACAACATATGGATATTTCTGAAAGTTTTACATGCTTCTTCCTTGTAGTAGGATTTGTTGCATTCCAACAGCTTATTTTAGAAGTCCTTGCAGATGCAAGGAAAGATGCAGGTGCTTCAGGGGATGCACCTACCAAAGCCAAACTCAGTTTTGTTTAGATGATTATTTGGAAAGAGACCCTGCTAAAGTCACCCACAAGTGCACTTACTGAGGCAAAATATGAGTGAGTTCACTTGGCTTTCAAGCTCAGTGAAACTTCTTCCGAAATCAGCAGGAGTTGGTGTCTGTCTCCAATGAGGCTGTAAAGCTTTTATTTTATTGTTTCCCAGTAGTTTTACACAAGTTTGCTAAAGTGCAGTTTATGTAGATTCAGTCAGAGCAGAGGATTTTTTTATGTTTCCCAGAGCCAGAGGATTGGCTGTCTGAACAAACATGAACCTGAGGAATGATCGTGAAAGGCAGGCGGTTTACAGGAAATGACATTGTGTTTGCTACTCTTGTATCACAAAAAATCCCCTCCCATAATAAATAGTATCTTTTAGTGGTAGATGATACTTGATGTTTCTGCCTGCTGATGGAATTAAATGGTGAACTCTCAGATTTGTTGGTTGGATCAGCACAGCAGGGCATTGGTCTTAATGCTGCTGCAAATGGGGGAAGCTCATGGGGGTAATTTCCAAAGGAAGAAACCTCCCAAGACATAAGCAGCTGGTTTTCACTGCACCATCCTGCCAACTACACCAGAGTTTTTCAATTTGAATCCTGTTGTGGGCTCTCCTCCCATATGGGCCCCAGAGCTGCATTGTCAGACTTTGAGCAGAGTTTAGAGTCTAAGTTGTTATAGAAATCTGGCCAAAAATGTGTTACAAAGCTAGGGTTGTAACACCAGGAAGTAAAAAAAAAAAATAAAAAAAATAAAAAAGGGAAAACAGCTTCCCTTTCTAGAAGCTTAAGTTAATCCTGAGCTTGCTAAAGAGCCAGGCGAGTTCAGTGTGCTCAGAGGTCTGCCCTCAGTGGCCAATTTAAATAATAATCAAAAGTAACAAATACATATGTGGAACTAATGCATTTGTCTGTTTTATATTTTGACCAAACCACTGTAACTTAAAAGCATTAATACTAGCAGGAGAACTGGAGACCAAGGAAATCTTGCCAGGAAAGGCAATTAAGAATTTCAGTTTTGTCATGTCAAGGTATTATCTGTTGAATTTTAGAATGCTTTTCAGCATGGGTTTTCTCTTTGTTTCTTCAAGAATTGAATCAGCTTGCATGCATCTGACTATCCCAGGGGTATTTCTGCTTAGATTAGCAATGTAATGTTCAGAAAGACCCTAGATATAATCAAAGGAAAGAAAACAAATAAATCTACAAGCTCTGCTGAAAAGAACAGTTCTTTTTTAGCTCTAAAACAGAGCTAACATAACAATGACTGAAATTCATGCAATGAATGTTTATTTGGACATGTAAATTGGTAGAGCAGAGTATACTCCATCACCAGAGATTTGTTTTAAAGAACTTTGGGGATTTAGGTTCTAATGTCATGTAGTAAATATTTATCCACTATTTTTCTAAGTTACAACAGAAAAAAATTTCTACTTTTTTATTGGAATAACAGAATAAGGATACAGCAAGGGACAGACTAAGCATATATTCTTTGAACATATATTATATAGCATATATTCATATAGAGAATATATTCTCTATATTTCCAAGATCTATTGTGGTATTAGACTATTAAATATTCAAATAGCCAGGATAGAGAAGGGAAAAAATCCCCAAACCTTTTCCTTGATCAGACTGCAATCTGCATTAGGAAACCTTTCCTGAGAGGTTCTTCTTCAGGAAATTTCAAATCATCTGAAGAACCTGCAAGCAGAATGGCCTTTCCTGTGGTGTATGTTTCCTTTCCTTCTTTGCATTTATGAGTTCAGTAATAACAGAGATAACAAAACAGGCATCTTTCCTTGCCATATCTTTATGAGATAAGGTGGAGCTTTCATTATCATTTGACAGAGAGGGGAAACCCCAGGGGTAATTTTGACATAATAAGGAAGAACATAATTCTCTACCCACTGTTACCTTCCAAGATAAAGGCCAGGATCCTGCTGCAGTGTAGATAATTAGTATGTGGTTGGTTATCTGTGTTGGAAATTTCTTAAAGTGACTGAGAGTAAACAGAGAAGAGTAGGATGTTTCCTGAATCCCTATCAGCCACCTTACATCCCCATTACTCTAGCTTTACAGAAGCAGGTTTTCCCTTCTGTGAAGAATCTAAAGGGTTTTTTGGCTGTTGTGTTTTTGGTTGGTTGGGGTTTTTGTTTGTTTTGTGTTTTGTTTTGTTTTTTTTTGTTTTTTTTTTTTTTGTTTTTTAAGGAAGGACATAATATTTTCCTTTCAGATCAAAAGTTTAGTCTCAGTTCCCTTCCCTTCCCTTCCCTTCCCTTCCCTTCCCTGTCTATTTAATTACACTTTATTAAACACATTGTTTACATTATATTTATATAATCATACATTACCCTTTTTATATAATATGTAAATGTATATAATATAGACAGTATAATAATATATAGCAAAAATCTATAATAATATGTATCATTAAATAGAATATATTTTAAATAAAAAAATATACAAATTCATGTATTTACATGTATTGTTCATATACTTACATGAACTAGTGAAGTTCTATATAAAAAAAGACCCTTTTCTCTATTACAGAACAGTGGTTTGAGCAGAGACTGTTTGGGTAGAAATGTGCTGAGCATACCTATTGGTCCAGCTCTACAGGTTAGATGGAAAGGGAAATTTCTAACTCAATATTCTCAAGTGTGAGGAAGTCCTGGGCACACCAAACAGACTTCAGGAGCCAGAAGAACATTTGTGGCTCTCCTCTCTGGGATGAGAAGACCACAGCTTGACAAGCAGTTTAAGAAAATCATGTTTGGATTTGTGGCACTAAATGAGCCAGTTATGGACCTGACACAGAGATGTTCACCATAAGCACCTTCCAGAAAATCAAGGTCTTGCTGACACAGACATGTGTGGACATATCCAAGCTCCTCTGAGAAATATATTGGAGAGATGCCATGTTGCTGTGTTGCTATGACTTTATTTTCAAACTTACAAACCCAGCCTGTGAGCACAAGGCTTCTTGGGTCAAGCACAGTACCCTGTTAGCACAGGTTTCTAACTTCCAAGTAACATCTTATTCTTAATCCAATACCTTAATGACATGAGAACTCTTTTAACCTTTACTTTTGTAGGTTAGCTTTCCCTAACCTCCAGAGGGACAGAGGAAAGCACACTTTCTGCAAATTTCAGTTGAAGCTTTATTTCTTTTTTAGAAAGATAATCATGCACTTAGACACTAACAAAAACATGCTTTATATTAAAATGATATTATGTTGAAGTGATCTTGGTACTCCAGCCAACTAATCCAGATTTGAGATTGGACAAGGTCAGGCAGTGTCAGGTAAGATTAGTCACAGTAAATTTTGTTGACAAAAGTAATTGCACTAGCTTGGGTCTTGTACCTCAGAAAACTTTTTGTCACACCTGTTTCCTCCGTCAATAATCAGACCAAATTAACTCATGTAGAGGTTCTTCATCCTTATTATATTTTCAAGTATGCATAAAGTATCTGTACCATGCATTTCTCCAAGGTCAAAGGTTTATTAAGCATTTACCTTGTGGCATTTCCCAGTTCGACATCAGTACCCCATAATAATGATGTGCAAGCACACTTTACAAGGCTTTCATGGGATACCACAAATAATATCAAGTGATGACAATTAGTTAAGTAATGCAAGAATATCTGCTGTAACTTGCACTTCAAGAAAAATATGAGGTGGAGCAGGCCAGTAGTATTAGGTCATCTCACAGGACAAGAATGTTCATAATATACTAATTGCGAAGTATTTCCTATACGCAAATTTATTTGAGCAGCATCTGATTGCAGGGCAAATTTTTCTTCCTTTGGAAGTTCTTACAGCTTTACCTCATGTTAAACCATATTTTTATGTGTGATGTAATAGTCTCTTCTAAGGAATTAAATACATATTCTTTCCTTGAGGTAGGAAGATGAGTAACTTTCCATGAATCAAGCTGATGAGAACATTTCCCTGAGGGAAAGCATTATCCATATACCACAGGTTTGTTTGTTGTTTGTTTGTTTGTTTAAAAAAAGAGGTTACATTTATCTAGTGCAATTCAACAGACAGTGCTCCTTCTTCCAAGATGGTGGTGATCCAAAATGTTAAAATGGACAGACAGATGTGTTAGATTTAATCACAGACTTGTGAACAGTTCTTATCGCTGAAGGTGTCAGTAGATGCAGAAATGTCAAAATATATAGGCATAGGTCAAAGATTTTTATGAAATCCAGAAGGCAGTACAACTTTCTGTAACACTTGCTCTCAGGGTTCATTCCTAAAACCAAAACACATTACTTTTTGCGTTTCCATTTTTGCCTGTCTTCTGAGACCGCAGAGAGAAACCAGAATCCCAAAACCATAATGCTTTGTCTCAAAGAAGTAGAAGAGATTAGATCCATTGTTTTTTAAAATACTTTGCTGGTGTTTTTATGGATTTTTTTTTGCTATGTTTTAAATATTTTCTCTCTTCTTTCAGTATGATAAAGCACATATCCTTTACCTGGCTGCTAGTAATACCTCCCTGTGTGTTACCATAGTTTCTAAAAAAGGCAGCAGTGCTCTCATGCTTTACTTACAGATGAGTGACCTGGTGAGACACAAAGGCAGTGGTGACTCAGAGGCTTTGCCTGAGTGGAGAAGAGAGCGGGAACCTGCAGGTACCAGTGCTCCCCCACAGCCAAACCAGCCTGAGGGGCTGCTCTGTGCAACTGAATCCGAGGGTAGAGACCAGCCATTAATATGCTTCTCTTCATCCCTGGACTTCACACAAGCTGCTTCAGCCCAAAGCTGGCATAGTAAGTTAAATTAATATGGTTAAGTTAACGTGCTTTGGTTGGCTGAGTTGGGAGCAGGGAGTTTCCCACTGCAGACTCCGTGCTCTGGGTGGAGAGAGCCCCTGGCCATGTGGGCTGCCAGTGGGTTTCCACCGCTGTGAAGGTCATGAGCAGTCACTTTCCTGCAGGGATTCGTGCAGCCATGAATGCCCTTCCGACCATACAGCACCTTTTGTCCCATGGCAAAACACGGCTCCTCCAGGACTGCACAGTTGTGGGTGACTGTGTTGCAGGTTGTGGCTGGCAGTTGCTTTGATGCCTGACAGGCAAGCAGGAGAATCCCTCCTGAGGGACACTGCCAACAGCTGGCTTCTCCTGACTGGCTTGCATGCAAGACTTTCCTTCTCACTCTCTGCCCTGACAGTGAAGAAGGCTGAATGGACGCAGATGTGTACTTCACGTGGCAGCAGCATCCTGCAATGCCATTTAATAAATGCATCTCTAACCAAAGGGCATTTCTGTTGACAGGTTTGGACACACTCTGCTGTCGATTAAACATGCACCCTCTGCCAGAAAGAGAGTATCAGCACTGTTCCTGTATATAGTGGAATCCTTCTGCAAAAATAACAAATAATACTTTCCTAGTATCTCCTGCCAGTGCTTCTGAGAAGACCCAGCATCCCACTTTACTCTGAAATACAATATGGTCACCGGGGCTTTCAAAATTAAGCACTCTTGGAGTACTGCTTTTTACAAGTGAGCGTTGAAAATGCTCCAGATAAAGAGACAAGCCTTGTTTTATGCTTTGTCCTAAGAAGAGAACTTATATTGAAACCATCCTGTCCTAGCCTGCAAATAAATTCCTTTCAGAGTGAACAATCTGTATCACTACAAACACTAAATTTCCATAGTGATGCCCACCATGGAGGTCTTTGTAGCTCATTTGCCTTATTTCAAAATGACCCCTTTCAACACTGTCCAACAATCACAAATGTACCAAGATACAGATTGTATTCTTCCTCTGGTGATCCTCTCACTTCTTCTTTCTCTCCTTTTTTCTTTTTTTTTTTTTTTTTTTTTTTTTTTTTTTTTTTTTTTTTTTTTTTTTTTTTTTTTTTTTTTTTTTNTTTTTTTTTTTTTTTTTTTTTTTTTTTTTTTTTTGGTTTGTTTGGTTTTGGTTTTTGTTCTTGTGCAGTTCTTCTCAGTCTAGATGGACATTTCTGGGAGAAAGAATCAGAGAAGTCTGGATGCCTCTGAATTTTGTGAATCAGTCTGGCAAGTTAATGAGAACAACATTCTCCTTCTGATTGAATTAGAAATAACCATAGCAACAGGATGGCTCAAAATGGTTTTGTTTTCCTCAATTAAGAAAGGAGCAAAACATTTGACCTGAAACAAAATTGCTCATTTTAGATTTGGACTTGTAAAACTCCTGATCCACTTACTCTTCTGTGAAATTTAGAGCATGAAAAACACTATCTTTTTAGAAAAGTTAGTTTAGAAAACTTTCCCACAGAAAAGAGTCTCAAACCTAATTTTATAGATAAAAATGCTTTTAGATTTAAAAAATTTCATCCGACCTTAAAAACACTTTTGGCCTTGGCATTTCTCAGCCTGTGGAACTAAACAGTACTTCTGGCTCTATATCCTTTTGATTACTTAAAAAAAAAAAAAATGGGCTCAAGAGACAATGAGAACATTTTTCTGGCTATATTTTAGGGTCTAACCTGCAGCAAACTTCTGCTGAAATGCCAGTGCTCTTGTCTCAACAACATTCCATTTGGGTGAACTTATTCCAGGTTTATACCACTACACTTTGAAGAGTATAAGGCCTTAGAAATCAGTGTCTGCTCTGAGGATTTCTGTGACAATAGTTTACAGTTGCCAAAACCACAATCCTTTTCCACAATATAAATGAAGAATGGACACTAAGATCAGATGTCATTCCTTCTCCCTTCTGCTCTTGTAAACAGCAAACATCGAGAAACGGTGAGGAATCAGAAATCTAGAAATCAGAAGGGATCATGTGTCCTTACTGTGGGAAGAAATAGAAAACCTGGATTTCCAGCATGAAAATAAGCAGCCTTTCGAATCAATACCATCAAAAATCGCTCCATTTCACAAGAAGAAAAAGACATTTGCAGGCAAATCTGTCCAGAACATCAGCTTTTCCTGTGAAAATGTGCCTCACAAGTCCAAACACACTCATGATCTGTCCAGTGCATGAGAAACACTGACAAGGTCTCGGTGAGGTCAGAGGAGATTTCCAATCATCAGATCCCCGTTTCCACACGGTGGTGAGTCCAGAACAATGTTTCCTCAGGAGGTGATGACACTGAGGTGACACAAATCTCACCGTGTGACCAGCGCAGCAAACAGGTGCATGAATAACCAGCAGCTCAGCGCACGGCGCTCAGCACTCCTGTACATCAGAGTGAGCAAGGGTTTCCAGTCAGCAGGACTGGTTTGTCAAGGGGAATAAGGGCCTGATAACAATACATTTAGTCATGACACTCAGTTGTAAAATCTGTGGTAATTGCTCATGTTACGCAACAGGTTTCATCAGAGCAATGAAACCAACCAGTGCTATGTGTCAACTCACTTTTGTCCTGCTCATCAAAGGCAGGATCGGTTGCAATCATTTCCAACAGAGGACAGAGGTGAGGAAAACCGCCTTGGATAGGAATTCACAAAGAGGGAAACTCAGCTTTCTTTTTTCTCTTTCCTTTTTTTTTTTTTTTTGATAGTTACACTTCAAAGCCCTGCAGAAATCTTGTGCTGTCCAGCAAGAAACAGCTTAAAACACAAACCCTACTGATTCTGGGGAAAAACATAAGACTACACACAACATGATTTTTTATTTATTTTTCAAACTGTGAAAGTGTCAAAAATAATTCAACACTTAGAAATGGAGAGGTACATTAGATTCATGTTTTCTGTTTACTTTAAATTTTCAGGATTCCAGTAGTATTCTTGAAGTCACCATGCCATCAAATTGACTATCTATTTATAATTAAAAATAAAATTAGTTAGAAATTTTAAACTATTCACGCAGACTGTCAAGAAAATCTTTTGACCGAGTGGTTTTAAGCTCTGCATTGCAGAATATTGAAGTGAATGTGGCCTCCTCTAGCGAACTCTCTAAATTTGTGAAAATGTTCTTATTTGCATGATTTCAATGCCCCTTTCAGCACATTCCTGATTATTTGGTCAAGTAGTTGCTCTTATCAATAGATATTTTCAAAATTTGGATAGAAATTAGAACAACTTATATTTTCCACCAATATCCTATGAACATAACTATGAAGGGTTTTCCTGTGCTATGAACTTTCTGGCTTATGTGGGGTTAATTTTTTTTAATTACTTTTAATCTGCTGGATTTTTATATTTCCTTTAAGATACTAGTACATTAGTCTTTAGAAGCTGGTGCTAGAACTCCAACAGTTTCTAACAAAAGAGAAAAATGAAATTAAAAAAAGAAAAAGGATTACACTTATTCCAGATGGCCAGAAGGCAAAAAATGTTGGTGGTCCTTCACAGTCTTACAAGGAAATAAGAGTTTTTGTTTCTATTTAAATACTTAGAAGGGGGGATTAACCTGATTAACCTATCGAATACAACCTCATAATGCAGTTTTGGAAAGGTTTGCAAGGAAATGACACTTCAACTGGCATTTGAAGGATATTTAAAAACATGGATCATTGCAACAATATCTTAAATATATGCTTGAGAATTTTGAAATGCTTATTATCGACCCAAAGAACCACAACATAATACCAAAAAGAGCACTTTTCTTCATACAGATTTGTGTGCTGTGGACTATGGAAGGAAGGAAGGAAGGAAGGAAGGAAGGAAGGAAGGAAGGAAGGAAGGAATAGAATCATGAGGATTAGAAATGATCTCTAAGATCATTGATTCCAGCCATTCACCCAGACCACTAAACCATGACAGATGCCATGGTTACTTGCAACATCGAGAAGGTTTATGGTGCTGTCCACTGTGAACAAATGGTGACAAATACAACTTCCTGAAAGTCTCCAGAGGGGCAGATACATTTTTATATAAGGTATTGGTATAGATGTGGGCTGGAAAGAGTTTCCAAAAGAAGCTGCGTATCAACTCAAAGCTGAATACCTTCTCCCCAGAGGGGATGTAGCTCCATTTCTGTAGTTCAGATCCAATTTGATTCAGATTGTGATGAATTTCTTCTCCCCTGCACAGCAGTCTTATTAAGTATTTAATAGGATTACATAGATTCAAAGTGAGAGAACATGTTAACCAAATCAAGGACTAACAGCTTAACTTCACTGACCTGATTATTCTTGTATTTAGAATGGTTTTGAACTAATCTTTGCGATATATATATTCTCACTGTTACACCGCAACTATGACTTTTGGCTTTAATATTTGATTAATTTCTGCTCTGTGAATAAATTTGTGTATGTAGATGTGTACTATGTACACATGTATGTTCAGAAACTTGGGGAGTTTTTGTGGTTTTTTTTTGTTTGGTTTTTTTTTTTTTTTTTAAACATGCTAGGAAGATGAGTAAGAAGATCAGTCTGATCCTGGTCATTGGTGTCAGGCCATTCCAGAAAAAAACTTCTTGTTTCTTTGGAAGCAGCAATGAGGGAAATGGTTGCATTTGGGCAGACTGACTCACAGTTTGCCTTTTTGTTTTTTTGGTGCTAATAGAATCTAAATTGCAATGAATCAGAGGAATTAATTGAAATGAGACTAAGGGCATGTTGGTCAGATGCTATGGTCACTGTGGCTCACCTTGAGCTCATAACAGTTGGCAAAAGACTTTAAAACATGGGGATGTTGTTTTTTTCCTTTGGTGAGAATGTAGTGCATCTTTTCCATTCCCTGGCTGTTGTTCATATAACAGGATGAAGAATTGATAATAAAATAAGTTGATGCCCAAAAGCCCATACATCTACAAAACTATGTTTCCTTAGGTAAACAACCCCCCTGCATTCTTGTAAAACACAGGAGGTTATTTACTAGTTGTATTTCTAAAGATGCCAGTCAAGGTCACAACATTCAGTTACTCATGCACAAATGTATCTGAAATGACAGATCTTCTCTTAAACAATTTCCTTTGAAATTAGATGTGAACAACACTAAGGAGAGTGTCAGAAATGGAAAGAAATGAAATGACTCTCCCTGAGGGATGAAGTTGCCTGCCACTCTCACTCACACCGTGTCTGTCACAGGGCAGAAAAAAGGATTTTAACCAAAGAGGGCTGCCAATACATCTCTTTATACAGTCTGGACACTACACAGTCCTTCAATTACCTGGAATAACCATCTTCATTCTTTAAATTGTATTTACAGAGTATTACCTTCACTGGATTCACATAAAGATGGTATTTGTCGTCTCTTCTTGCGGGTCTGTTCCCAATGACATTTCTAGCTAGCATTTCCAGAACAATACTCTTGTAGGTGTTGTGGCACTGAGTCCAGGAGAGACTCTGCCAGTTTAAAGTGGCTCTGTGCTCTGCTCAGCTGTGCACACAAATCTGCTCCAAGCAGCTCTTAATGGGTTACACTGAACTCGTGTGTGTGTGTTTGTCTCTTAATCACTCTCATTTCTGGCTCGCCATTGTCCTGGGCTGAATGATGAAGTAAAAGCTCCTGTTGGTATTTCTCATTTATCCTGTGAGGTCACATATACATTTACATATTCTTAAGATCTAGCACTTAACCTCCTATCTAGGCCACAAATAATTGTTAAAATCCACTCTTTGATGAAAGCACAAAATAGAGGATTTCTATCTTAAACATGGGAACCTTTCTCTGGTCCTACCTAGACCCTCTTCATATTTTCATAGAACAGAACTACCCTCTGAATTCATAAGCAAAATTCTGTTTTTTTTTGCTGTGGCAAGATTGTTTTTTTTTCATGTGCTAAGGGAAACTCTGCATTAGGGCAAATGACTTAACATTGTTTGGGAAAAGATATAGCTACTAAGAGCACTGGTCATGAAAGTTCATCTGATTAAAGCTGGTTAGAAAGCAAATCACAGGATAAAGGGAGGATTTTGTGAACCTTTCTCTGAAAGCATACTAATGCCTAATGAGATAAGGTATGATACAGAGCATGTTACTGGTTTGACCTGTGTTAACTCTTCTGAAATTATTCAAGGGAAGAATTTGTCAACATTGATCTGTAATCTTCTATTTATAGGCAGAATTCAAATTGGTTTTACCATGTTCATCCTCACTTTCTCTTCTCTAAAAGCCCAGGGGACACAAAGAGAAAAAAATCAGCAAACTTGGGTGACATTAATGAAACTTGCCTTCAAGAACCAAAAGGGACTATGAAATAGTTTTCAGAATCAGATGTGTTTGTAGGAAAGATGAATCTCCTCCAATAGAGGCAGCAAGAACTTGCTTTTTAGAGAAAGGATGGATCAAGACAGCAAGAGTCATAGCCTTGCCCAGAAGGAGTATACTAGAATGTAGAAATACACTTTTATTACATTTCCACAGCACTTCAGTATTTCTGTTTCTGACCAATATTTACAGATTTGTCTGACAAGTTCCTGATCCCACTGATGCAATGAAATGTGTTTGAGCTGAACCTAAGCAAACAACTCACCTCTAGAGAATAAAGAGTACTCAGATATCCCCAAGGTGAGAATGGCAGAAGAAAGATTACCTGTGGTGATACTTAGGGGTCGGGATGAGGAGGACTTTCCACATCTGTTGAATATGCACAGAAGGGTATGCTCCCTCTTTTTCTACTGTTTGGGCATGATTGCACTGCTTGTGTGGGAGACCATGGGGCAGTTTGCAGGGTGTTGGCTTCTCTTCTTTCACAGCATCTGTTTCATCTGTAGCTGAGTTCAAAGAGCTTCCATTGAAGTGATTTCACTTTGTTTCTAAGTTATACCTCAAGGAAAACTCTACCAAAGCTCAATCCTTAGCAGGATACTGTCAGTACTGATACACAAAGAGGAGACACCAATGGTGAAGATTCTAAGTCCAAACGGGAGTAATGGTCAGCAATTTCTTGCAGCAATTTAACACCTGGTCTGGATTCTCTCTTTTTATACAGTTTAATCCATGCACAAATGGGTAGGTGCCTCATTCCATTTCATGAACTCTTTCCTGCCTCTGTTCAAGACAGAAACTATCTGCATTTTTTATTTATATCTATTTCCCATTTTCTCTGCTGTAATTTTTTTCTCTGTATTTTTGCCTTTGCTGGTGTTAGAATTTCAACTATTAGTTAGAACTGTACTTTTTTATAAAGCCAAAACATGTTTTCTCTAGTTATAAATTTCATGAGAAACTCATAGAAGTTATTTGATTCTTTCTTACATTAGTCCTCTGGCTGAATCAGTTTGGGGACACCATGGAGCAACAACAAGACCGGAATATTGTAGGTTTAGATGTGATTTTTATCATAATTTGCAGAGAAAAACCTCAAGGTGTCACCTTCCAGATATAAATTTGATACACTGAAGATATTAAGGACCTAGCTGAAACTGAAAAAGAAGACACTGAGATTTTATGGATTAAGTAATCTTTCATATGTTCTCTCATTGCCCTGGCAAAGGTGAGAGGATCTTTAATTGGATTAATCCTCTGTATTGTGCTAACAGGCAAAGGAAAACATATCCTGCTCCAAGATATCTAAATAAACTCCATTTATGATGTTCTGACTTTGCAGCCAGATTTTCCAGAGCTTGACACCTCTTTGGGGATCATGCAATCAAAATAGCTCATCCTCATCTCAAATGGAGAAAATTCCAGCTGGCTTGCTGCTAATCTGAGTTTTGCCTGTACATTTGCATGATTTATTTAGTATTGAGACCTGCCCTTTCCAACTCATCTTCTCTTTACTTCATATTTTCATCCTTTTAGCAATATGTGATGTCTTATAGACATTTTCTACACCTTGGAATTAACTTACTCTGATGTCTTCCATCCTTAAATGTATTCTGACAGCTAATTTTGATCCAGAGCCTGTAGAGATTAAAGCTCTTTTTTTGCAGCTGCCTTGTTTTCTTGCTTTCCCCACTGCCAAATTCTCTTCACTATGAATTTATTCCAGCTTTGCCTTCTAAAATAAGGCTTGACATTTCCTCCCCCATGAATCATCTTCCTTCATTACACTTATACTTTTCTTCTAAACCTCTATGTAAACACTTCCTCCACAAGTTATCCAGGTAACATTAAACCAACCTTGCAGAGCACTACTTGTTTCCTCAATAACACTAAATTAATTCTTGAACTGATTGCTGATTTTATTTTTCCCAGAATAAACATTCAAACTGATGTCTTAAAAGCTTAATCACAATTACAAAATGAGAGTATGTGAGTGTTGAAAAAAACCTGGATTTTTCTCTCAATTTTACACACTGATTATATTATTACACCTATAGTTTCAATTCTTTATTTCTCATCAGTGAATTCAGATGCTTTTTCTTCTACTCAGGAAAGACAAACATTGTGGAGTGCATTATGATAAGCACTAAAGTTGTATATATAAAGACAAATTGAGGATGCCAAATATGAAATTACACTAAATGTCCTCTATGATCACAACTGGCTTATTACAAAAATCCAAATTTCTGTCACTGTAGTTTAAGAATTTATACTGAAGCCTGAAATCCAGCAAATTTTTTTGGAATATATGCAAACTTTTTTGTAGAATCTGGTTCTAGACAATTCCCAGTGTTACATCCTTTTTAGTCATTTGGGCTTTTCAAGAGGTGACCTGATGGAATAGGAGGAGTGGCTTGGATTTTGGATGCCTGAAAGGCATCTTTTCAAGACTTTCCTCTGCTTTAGGGCTTTTTTAGCACTATGTTTATATATATATATAAAAATAGGTTTAGTATACTGTACATATATGTACAGTATACTAAACCTATTTGCTTTCCTGACACCTAAGTAATGCTTAGGTATAGACCAATTTAGCCTTCATAGGAGACTTAAGGTGAAGATTTGGAAACACATTTGATAGTCTCACAGTCTTACAAGCTCTTGTGAGGAGTTTCACCCCATACTACTTTTAAAGAAGATATTGATCATTTCTAGTTAATTTCCTCTTCCCTTAGTTATTTGGGCTTCCATGGAGGCAGATTCTAGCTGGCTGATTCAAAGATGGGACCATTACAGCTATAAGGGGACACACTTGATCTGTTTTTCCTTTCTGAGTAAAACTCTCAGTCCAATCTCTGTATTTAAGGATGGTATTCTGGTTACATTCACAGCTCTTGATACTCTAAATTCAAGCTTCCAGTGGAAAAAAGTTAATGATTTTGAAAATCTCACCACGAAATTCCAGGAGATATAATTTTTACCTGCTTATTTCATGGGTTTCGTTCTGACTGATTTCCTACATTTTTCCCATGATTGATAAAGTTTTATCAATATTCCAACTTCAGAGAAACCTGTAAGGTGTGTTTCTACGATCTGAATCTCTAGTTTGAAGCTCCCCAAATTATTTGACTACTATCAGTCTTGTGATTAATATTCATTGAAACATAGGGGGGGTTTTTTGCCTCTTGCGTCTCTTTTTTAAATCCAGCTGTGTGTGCTGACTTACTTGATGTAACATTTCTAGAGCATCTTTCACAGCTGCCTGCTGTAGTGTTGTGTCTTGACAAGAGGTAGGGAGGGGAAAGGAACATCTTCTTATTGTGTGACCTATTTTCCCTTCTGCAATAGTCTATCTTAATTGTACATTTGGCCTCTAACATCATCTGTGATTAATAGGAGTAAGTCCTGGCTTTAGCTTGTGCCTGTAGGGCCCCTTGCAATTATCATCAGGCACCCCCAAGTCTTGCCAACTTTACAAAAATGCATGTTTCACAAAACTTTTCATGCACGAAAGGATCAGTTTTCCTTCCTTTTTTTTCCTCTTTCTTTTCCCTTTCATTTTTGGTAGCAATTCAGATACCATTGCCTATTTCTCCAAAGAAACCCGTTTTTCATATCCTACACTGTACTGTTTTATAAAGTGAACACTGTTATAGCAGGAGGCACAAACATTTCTTGGAGTGACACTACAGAATAATTTTCAGTCTTCTTTCCTCTGTGCTCTCTTTCAAAATAATTTTTTCCAAATACTGTATTTCCCAAATTCTTCTGGGCTGTTTTGCTTGCTTAGTCTGCCCAAGCAGATAAAACCTCTTCCCTTTAAGATTTCTGGTGGTAGAACACAAAAGCAGAATCTACTTAAATATTTCATGTTCATTGAAAAAACATTCTCCAGGGACTGGAGAAATCTGAGGCGTTGTGTTACAATTAACTGTGATTTGACTCTAGTCATAGATGAAGCTTTTCATCTGCACATGCAAGTCAAATATAATTTTCTCACTCATTTCCTTGTGTGCAATGTGCAATACGACAGCACCTTTAATATGGCAATGACTAGCAGGCACAGTGACTTGATACACAACTCTTCAGCTTCACAGCTGGAGAACAAAGTTTAAAAAATTTCTGCTTAAAGCTTTAATGATCCAAAACTTAGGTGCCAAAGTACCTAATCTTTGGTGTATACAGGAATACAGAAGACTATGTGAAGTGTCAGTCTTCCTATAAACTGTTAGTGGAGAGTTAATGACTTCCTGTGGAGTACACTAAAGAGGGAGCTGTGTTCATGGGCAATAAGCAAAGCTGAGATGAACCATGGAAGTCAGGTATCTCAGTGTTCTCAGCCATCAACATTTTACCCAGAAACTCCCTCAGTTTTACTGACCCTTTTTTTTTGGTTTGTTTGGTTGTGGTTTTTTTTTCCCCAGTATTACTGCTCCTTTCAATATCATGGGATTTGGTTGCACTCTTGTAACTCACCCACAACACAAAAAAATCAAGTTCAGTACAATCTCTTCCCTTCTAGTATATGTCTCTTTGGTTGCCTCCCATACTGTAGTACTTATCTAGTAATAGACTTAAAAAATAATTTAAGTTAGAGAAGACCCTTAAGATCAGTAAGTACTAATGTAAACTAACTCTGGCTAGTCTACCACCATACCATGACCCTGAAAGCTACATCTCCACATCTAAATGCAAAAACCACTTCTCTGGACTGTCTGTTCCAAAGCTTGACCATCCTTTCACCGGAGAAATTTTTCCCTAATATCCAATCTAAACATCCCCCAGCACTTGAGGCCTTTTCCTCTCATGCTGTCCCCTGTTCCCTGGGAGCAGTCTGACCCCACCCAGGACTCCACCAGACCACCTGAATATGCTAAAAACAAGTCGCTAAACATGAGTGCACTATCTAATGTATTTTGCTTATGTATTTGCCCACCAAAATATCACACATGTCTGGTTAACTGCCTCTGTTCAGGGAACAAACATTGTTGCCCATACTTCCTATGTGACCCTGAAGAGGAGATACTGACCTGATGCCCTCATGATGTTCTTTCCAAGAAATTTCCCAGTAATGTCAAGGGTAACCAGAAGAAGCCCAATATTAAAATGTTGAGAGTAAAAGAACGAGAAATCACTTGCCACATGCCAACCCTTAGCAAAATGATCCTCCCACTCAAACAGAAGTGATAGTTTAAGTAAACTAAGCATATTTTGGAAGCCTCAATTGCTCTTTTCATCACTCATCAGTATTTCACAATATTACTTTTTTGTATAATTATCATTATTCAAATAATCAAAATATTCCATGAACTGGAACTTCTTGGAAAATCTCTGCTAGACAATTAGAAGGTTATTCTTGATTTCACAGGGAATGTCTGTAACCTGGAAAATAAAAGCTGTCCTGAGGAATTCAGTGTTTCTTTGAATCTGCTGGCACAGGTTTTAATCCACTCTAAACTGATTATACCCAGAAGTAAAGGAGATTAGATAACAGTAGAAGTTAATGGCACAAACTGTGTTGCATACACCCTGTGCAATTCTGTTGAATTCATCTGACTGCACAAAATGTGGTAGAGGCAGAATTTATCCTGACAGCCCTCAACTCAAAGACAGCTTTCAAAGTAAGTTTTGGAGTTTGTTGTCCAGGCCAAGTTTTTTCTTGCATTTTAGTACTCAACATTACCTATTCACTTCCAGGACAGAGAGTTTTGGAGAAGGGTGTTCAGACATGGTTGAAAGGATATCAATATTCAGTATATCAAAAGAAAAAATACCAATAGATCAATGCAAAGAAGTTAATATTTGTTTTAGTTTTGTAGTTTGAAAGAGGTAGATTTTCTAGTCTTGGTGCTCTTCCAGTGCAACTTGTCAAACCAGGTTATATATGAAATGTGCCTGCAGCCAAAAATGTGAGAACTCAGCGTGACGATGTGCAGAGGCTTGTTTGATTTGAGGTGATTTTCACTTTTCATCAAAGAAACTACATGATCCTCTTTCATGGGTAATATTTCCAAGGCTCATTATTATTCTCTTGTTTGCTTTGGTTACTGGGACTCTTTGGAGGAAACATTTAATTTAGTTTCTTCATTATGAGACACTTTTTATGAAGGTGTGATTTTGTGCTTTGTTCTTTTGACTTCTGATCCATAAAACCCTCCCCAGCTTTGCCATGTTTATTGACACCCAAGGGAATCTGCATTGCATAACGTGTCAGACTTGATTTATTGTTTTGCCTTACCAATTTTCTCCATTTTTCTATGGAAATATTCTCTGAAATTCACCTTTTTCAGACACAAACAACATAAACTTATGTTTGAAACATTACTGATTTCACAGCATGAGGAAACATATTTCATATAGCAACACCAACACAAGAGATAAATCATCTATTTACTCTGTTTCAGCTTAGAGGTGGTAACACTCAGATCAAGGATTGTAATTTCCTTAAACATGCCAGTTCAACAGGCTGTGATTGTCCGAGCACATTTCTAATTCATTTTTAAGTAGAAGGAAATATCACTGTTTTTCTATTTGATTAAGCATCCTGGCAGGCAAAGTAGTTGTAGCAACTTAGGTCTGATTTTAGTGATCCTGTTGATTTTAATACAGTATATTATTTTTAGCTTTTACTCATGGCTACTAAAAGAGAATGGTACTAAATAGACAAAGGAAATCCAGAGGTTGATATCATCACAGCTTTTTTGGAGTTTCTGTATGTGAAACAACAGACTGCATAGACTTCTTTATGTTTTTTGTCTCAGTCCTTGCTTTCCAGTTAATGGAAAGTTGTTATAACTTGTCAAGTGAGAAAGTCATGAATAAATATTGAGTTTTAATTAAATAAGTATGGTTTTGTAAGACGCTCCGTCTATCTGTTCTTGATTTTTCTTTATTCCTCTGTTGTTCAAACACATATTCACAGAACTTTTAGTTCTCCCAGTTTCAGTTTTCAAGCCACCTCATTCACACAAGATTTATTTTTTCACCTGAAAGAATCTCCAGTACTGCTCTGATTTTAAAAGTCTGTAACCAGAACTGCTTTCATTTTTGCCCTGGAGGTTGGAATCCCATCCCATTTGCATTTTAAAACTTCCTTTTTCATAATCTTCCTTACTAAATGTCTTGCAAACCCTCCTCTTGAAATGACCCTTATGCATCTTCTATCCCCACCTCATTCATTTTTGGTGATGGAATCAAGATGCTACTTATTTCCATTCCTTCATATATTAACAAACCATGTTTCCCCTGCCCAGAATTTGTTGCTTATGGTACTCTCAAAGTCAGTGTAACAGACAGGCTGTTTTCCTAACAGTTTTAGTTTTCTCCTTTTCTGGTTAGGTGAGGACACTGTTCTTATTTTAAAATAATTTCTGCAAGGTATGCCACTCCCAGTATTTATTGTTTCTTCTTTTATGGACATTAGTCAGTGTAATGCCATCAGAGCCATCATCCCTATGTTGAATTTACCTGCAACTTGCAACAACAGTGTGGAACTACAACTCAGCTGACAGATGCCAGGCCATTCATGCTGTAGAGCCCTTGTGTTCTGCACAATGTGAAAAGCCTGTGATCTTTTAGAATAACTAGAGGTGACTAAAGGGGAAAAGTCAATAATTTCTGAGTGAGAGGAATGAGTGAGAACAACCTGACAGCAGAAAGGTGGGGGAGCAACTTTCTGGAACAGGTTGAAGCTGGTTCCTGTTTTGCACCCAGCAACAGCTGATTATGCAGTGCCAAATGGCTGCAACACTGACAGCTGGTGAGATTAATTTCTGTCAGACTTCTTGACTCTGAGTGGTTCCAACCAAGATAGATACTGTGGTGATGGACCAAAGAGAGACAGAGATAGGATCTGCTCCGTGTTTCTGCTTGGAGCTGTTTAGGCCCAGTTTTTTAATTAACAAAACTTTTAACTAGTCTCTGGATATCCCTGACTGTTTGTTATGCATGGAGATTATTCAAATTGTCAGGCACTGTTTACTCACACTGAGTGAAACCACTGAAGTTGTGTGTTGCCCCAGGTCAATGCAAATGAAGAAGGGACACTACACAGTGCCGAAGTTAAATCAGGGAGCATTTTATGTGGAGGAAGAGGAGGGAAGCAGCAAACAAGGAGTAGGAAATCCTATTAAAGATAGCTTAGGAACACCATGCTACTTTCAAGAAGAGCAGTGGTCTAAACAGTCAAAACACAAAAATTTATTTAGAAGTAAATGTCTGCTGTGATCAAGCTAGGTTTGATATTATCTGAGAACATGGAGAAAGTACTAGAAAATTCAATCAGGGGCAGATTGGCTTTCAGAAGCTGGTTAGACATGGGCCACTTTTCACAACCATGTCCAAACATCTACTGCAGACTGAGTAAAAACCCTCTCCAATGAAAGGGGTCTGGTCTCACCCATTATCCTCTACAGAATGAGTAAGAACTTCTCAAACATCCATGATGTCATGCCAACATTTTATTCTATGACAGGAAGAGTATCCTCTTCTCTGGAGTCTTATAACATAAAAATAAAATAATTTGAAATATGCCTTGAGCTAGACTTTCTAAAAAGTAAGTGTACATGGAAGAGCACAAGTTTGGGAAGCAGATTCTTGGTGTGACCAGGGAGAA
This sequence comes from Serilophus lunatus, assembly GCA_013399895.1. NCBI lineage: Eukaryota > Metazoa > Chordata > Aves > Passeriformes > Eurylaimidae > Serilophus > Serilophus lunatus. Next base: position 714,677 of record VXBA01004930.1, read on the forward strand.
GGTAGAGGAGCAGACATAGTAAGAATTCTTTACTGGAAGTAAGTTCCTGGCTTTCTTGGCTGTACCAAATTTCTCCTCCCTCCTTCCTCATCCCTCCAGCATCACTGGGAAATATGTTCCAATGTTATTTTGATATATGACTAACATAATTAATTTAATGTTTCGCTCCTTTCTCACATAAACCTGACAGTAGACTGTAATTCCACTCTAAGTAAACAAACCATGCGAAGCCTCTCTTGAGAAATGCTTGTGCAAAAACTCACAGAATTTTGTGGAGGTAGCAAAAGCAGTAAACACTGTTCTGCTCACTGTTTCTTCTATTCTCTTACAGTTCCAGCTGACACATTCAGCCCTGCTGAAGAGATGTGTGATTCTTGTAAGTCAGAGGACATATTAACAAAGGATCCCGTGCATCCAACACACTGTGGTCTTCCACAGGGATGCTATCCCAGGCTGCCTGTCCTGTGAAGGACTGCTGACTGTTTCCAGTACCAAGCAGCCCTTTTCCAAATGAGCCTCATGTGAAGCAGATGCAACACAGCATCTCTACATGGATACAGCTATAGAGAGTGAGCAGGGACCTCCTGCTTTCTGAAGCTGAGGGAGGGCCAGCAGACTCCCAAATCTCTGGTTTCTTTCCCTTTACATCCTCCAAGAAATGTGCCAGAAAAACTGAATATCTTAGCAGCAGATATATGGCTGGAATTTTCAAAGGCAAAACATGCCAGCTTCTCTTCAAAACTGAGGCACATCATAATCTATTATTTTAGGAATTATTACAGTTTGAGTATATGCAGATGTGTTTAAATATCTGTATAACTTGCCCCTGTGTCCATGTACATGGGGCTTTGTGTGTGTATATATATATGAAAAATATGACTTTCAATTATTATCCTTCATTAGTTTGTGCTTTCTGTCTCATCTCTGCTGAAGAGCCATTGAATTACACAGAAAATATTATAATAAAGCATTTAAAATCTTTCCATTTGTCACTGTAGGAAACTGAGAAATACTGAAAAAAACTGTAATTTACAAACATTAGTTTTGTTAAATTCATTATTTGTATTAATGCATCTACTTGAAACAATATTTATTAAATATTAAGCTCAAGAAACATACAGAAAATATTTCTAATGGAGTTGACTGGCTGACCACAGAGCACTACCAAAGTTTTGTAAAAAATATTGAGATAGTGCTTGAATAGTATTATGGAGACATGCTACCTGAAAAAAAACCAACAACCAAACAACAAAAAAACCAACATAGAATTATAACGTGGTTTGGGTCAGAAGAGATTTGTAAAGATAATCTAGTCTGAATCCATGCCACAGGCATGGATGTCCTCCACTAGATTATGTTGCTTGAATACCCCATCCTACCTGGCCTCAAATATTTACAGTAACGAGAAGCCCATGATTTCTTTGGACAACATATTCCAGTGTCCCACCAATCTAATTCCAAAATATTTCTTCTTTAAAACTAGTCTAAAGCTACCCTTTTTTGTTTTAAAATCATTGCACCTTGTCCTTTTACCACATGCCCCAGTAGAAAGTCTTCATCTTTTCTATGTTGAAAGGCTGTAATATGTTCTTCCTAGACTCTTGTCTTCTCCAGGATGAAAAACCACAGGAACAGCTCACATTTGGCCCTGTTGCACTTCATGTTGTTCACCTAGGCCCACTTCTCTGGATCCCTCTGGTTGGCATCACCTCCCTGAAGTGAATGAATGACACCACTCAACCTGGTGTCACCTGCAACCTCGCTGGGCTCCCACTGTCTTTGGCATTAATGGAGATCTTAAATAGCACTGGTCTCAGCTTGGATTCTTTAGAGACACCTCCCGTTGCTGGTTTCCACCTGGACATTGAGATATTAATAGCCACTCTTAGGGTGTGGCCATCCAGACAATTCCTTATCCCTGTAACTGTTCATCAATGAAACCCATATATCTCCACTTTAGAGGCCAGAATATCACAAAGGACCCTGTCAGAAGCCTTTCAGAAGTGCAGATAGAAGACATCAGCTGCTCTTCCCTTGTCCACTGGAGCAGTCACTCTATTGTGGAAGGCCACATTATTAGCCAGATATGACTTGCCTTTAGTGAAGCCATTCTCTAGTCACTTCTCTGTCTTCCACATATCAACATATTTTCCGGAACGGTCTGCTCTGAGATCTTAGGAGGTGAGGCTGCCTGGTCAGTGTTCCCAGGGCCCTCCTTTCTACCCTTTCTAAAAAATGAGTGTGATTTCCCTTTTTGCCTCTCATGGGGACTTCAGCCTCACTGACAAGACTTTTCAAATACAATGGAAAGTGGCTTGGTGACTACAGAGTCCTGTGGACTTATGTATTTTCATGTTCCTTGGGTGGTTTCAAACCCGATTTTCTCAGGATACTCTCTTCTCTGATGAGACACAGTTTTCCACAAATGAATGGTCTCTGTTAAAACACTGTGTTCTAAGTTTTCCTTAGAAGATTTTTTTGACCTCTTAAAGGAAATTAGTATGTTTTCTGATGCTGTCTTTTCTCACACCATTTCTGATAAAGATAAAAAAAGAGAGTCTAAAGAAGTTACTGGAATTATTTTTATAATTTTCTAAAGCTCTACTTTTTTTAAATTTTTTTATTTAGACATCGTGTCCCCATGTATTTCAGTGAACAATTTAACTTCTTGTAGGACTTTAGAGATGGAAACTGTATAGTCATGCCTAATAATTTACATAGAATAACTAATTCATTCATCACATCCATATCAGCTCATAGAGTTTAACTTCTCTGTACAGATATTATGTTGTTTCATAATTTTACAATTGATATTTCAGAGATACAGTCAGTCAAAAAAATTATTACACTTCTGTATATTCACCTGCTGGTGTGTGTAGAATCAGAAAAATTATATAGTTTGGAAAAGACCCTTAAGATTATCAAGTCCAATCATTAACCCAGCACTACCAGATCCACCACCAAACCAGTGCCAGACCAACACATCTTTTAAATCCCTCCAAGGAACCTGACTCAACCACTTCCCAGGGCAAACTGTGCCAATGCTGGACTACCCTTGTGGTGAAGAAATTTTTCCTGATATCTAATCTAAACCTCCCCTGGCACAGCTTGATGTTTTCTCCTCTTGTCCTATGAGTTGTTACTTGGGAAAAGGATATATAAATTTATATAAATATCTGCTAATTTAAAAGGTAGAATTTTACACTTGATCCTTTATAAAAAGTAAAATTTGCAACAATCATTTTATGGGTATTTTCCCTAATTTTAGAAGTGAATAAAGCTTAGGCATTTTGCTCCATATATGCTGGAAGCAGTTTACTGTCAGAATTTCCATACAACAGACACCACTCACTCTAATGGTACATAATCTGCAGATTTCCTTCCACGCCTGTTTTATCCAACTAGACCAGCATTTTCTAGTCTGTCCCAAAAAGGTGATTTCAGTCTTTTTCAGAAGCACTGACCAAGTGCTTCTTGTACCATGTGCACTGTAATCTGCAGCTGTGCAACGTTCACTGAAATCACACCACTTCTGCTGAGACAGCTCCGCTTTCAGTAGCCACACTTAACCATCATTGGCTAAACTTATCCCAGAGGTTATGATCCCAGTGAGCTGAACCTAGGAAAAATGTCATTGATAAGACATGAGTCAGGATGCTTCATCCCAATGTACGTAGAACCCAGTGAGATCATCTGGCACCTTCCTACATAAATACATCAAAAGCCCATGTTGAACAGGTTTGATTAGGTAAATCCATTGCATAATGATAACGTTTGCTGGAGCTGAAAAAGGCAGTGCTGAATGAAAGGTTGGATTGCAGGCAGATTCAAAATATGACAGCTGGGTTTCCATCCTTTCTTCAAGAACTGTATGAAGAATGCTGAGATCTGGACTATTTGAATGATGCTCAAAATTAGAGTCAGATGAGGCCACTAGAAGAATTCAGGTTGTGGTATCAAATTTCTAACAGCGTCAGGATTTTTCTGGATATTTTCTGCTTGCCAGTACTCCCTGATATCCCAGCATATGGTTTGATGAATTATTTGAATTATCTTCAAAGGCCCTATAATTAGCTCAGTTTCTTTTGTCTCTGCAAATCTTGGCAAGTTATGTCTTGTAAATCAGTCCCTTCATCTCCTCCAGCAGAGCAAGAACTATAGAACACACAAAAATTAGGTGAGAACAAAGCACTCTCTTTTCAACACATGACATAGAAAGTGACTATAGACATTCATCTTACTTGAGTATGCCCAAATGCAGCAGTCACTCTAAATTCCAGTCATCATAAACTTTAGAAGCTGTTACTATCACTGGAATTAACCTTTATTTGTGCTACTCTAGACAAGCTTGTTTGCAATGGCTAGTGTGTTTTTTTCCTTATGGCATTATTTTTTCATCTCCCCCTCAAGTTTTTATCTCCTGCATTGGGCCCATGGGCCTTGAATGATAGGAAGGACTTTGCTGTGGTCCGTGACTCATTTCAGTCCTTATCCAGCCACTCCCTGGGTGTGTCGTGTTGGGTTTTTTTGTTTTGTTTTTTTTTTTTTTTAAAAGAGAGCAATTCTGCAATCCGAGGTAATACAACTCTGTAACAAGTGGCTTCACCTGTCCTCCAAGAGAAGGGACACTTGTGATTAACAGTTTCAAGAGGAAGATGTAACATCCATTCAGAAGGGTTTGGGTCCCGCTGAAACAATTTTGCCAAATTAAAGATGCTTTCAAAACAGCCATCCAGATGCTCTGGAAAGTCCCCCTCCTACAAATTGAAGATGCCTATTCTCTGCCTGGCTCCTGTGTTGGCCATTGTTTATTGTAGGAAAACAATGCCCTTTGAAGAATGTCATGGATACAAGAGGTACTAAGCCTGAAGTTTTTGCAGAGTCAGCACAATTTGGTCATGATGTGGCAGTCATGAGTTACAACACATCCCTCCACAATTTTGGGGACAGTTTCTCTCTCCTCAGCCTCCTCTTTCAGAGGCCAACTTCTTGGGACACTGATTGCCTCTTCCTGATGGTATTTGGAGCTCAGAACATGTGCACTTACTTCTTAGTTGGTACATCTAAGATTTTGCAGTGAGAACAAGCTAAGAAATGATGACATGAAGCAGCATTCTGCTGGTCACCAGGGTCACTATTTCTTAGCCACTGTAGCTGACGTTTGACTCCTGGCTGGTGGAGATAGTTCACAGTGTCCACAGATGTTTTAAGTAGCAGCAGTGGTCCAAAATGGAACTGTGATCTATTACAACAAGAGTGAAAAGTCCACACACACTTCTGAGGACCCACCTAGTTTCCTAAAAAGGAACTCTGTGAGGTGAATAAAGTATGTCAGGACAGAAAAGGAAAAAAATCCCCAACGACAACAACAAAAAAACCCCAGCGCCAGAGTAGCCTGACATTTCAACATGAAATTACAGGCTTGCTTTTTCTTCACTCAGCATTCTCTTCTTCAGAGCCAGAGGAAAATATGTACATAATCTGCAAATTGTCAAGGGAAATATTATATTATGGCAAGAAACTAAAAAAACAAAACAAAACAAAACCCTGTATGTGAGCACAGAAGACTCAGAATGCATTTGCTATAGGATACTAAATGCTAAATACTTACATTTGACATCCCACCTGGAGCAAAGTGTTCAGTGTACTGATGATTAGGTGGTTCAAAAAGCAGCTTTGCTACATATAACCAATCACTTAACCAATAAACAAAAAGGAATAAAACCACGACTCCTCAGGTCAAAACACCTTCTCAATCCTTGAGCTCAGTCACAATTTTTTTTGTCGTTGTATTGTCATCAACCTTCAAAGCTTTCTCAACCGATTGAAAATGGAAGCAGGAGCCAGAGAGAAGTTTTTATTTTTAAAAACTCTCCATAAATATCAAACTGTAATATCACCCATAATAACGACCATTAAGCAAAATCCTCTGAGTGTCATCTTCAGAGGAATGCATAATAAATTGTGTTTAGTTTTGAAGGAAGTATGTCAATGTATTTACAACGACTTTCCATCCTTTGATGATTACAAACGAAATTCAGTCCAAACAAAATGCCACAAACACTATCACTGGTGCAACATTCTCTGGGCTCACCAGCCAGGCAGGGCACAGGTTTATCTATCATACCTGCTAACAGATCATGTGCCAGTCTCAAATGATATTTGCACAGCAACGGTCTGATGTCAACAATCATCAGACCAACTGGGAAGATGAAAAGGGTTTTAATGTATTATTTGTGTGTTATTCAACAGCACTTTCAGCATCTTAATGCAATCAGGGTATCTCAATCTTAAACGTACATCTGTCTTGATACGTCAGTTGCCTTGCTGGGTAATTTATTCCTTGCCATCTATACCTTGACTCAGAGAGATACGTAAGCACATGTGTAATCTTGAGCAAGTACGTTGTCCCATTGATTTCAACAAGTGATTCATAAACCTCCTGAATTACCACCTTAATCTTACTCTGTTTGTTTGCCTGTGAAAAATCCCATATGGTTTAAACTCCATTACATCCTCCAACAGCTTTCTGTGAGCATTTTATACTTCTAGAATACTTGGTAATGGAAGCATGTGTCTGGGACCACACATTTGTAGCTGTAGGTCCCTGAGCAAGGGGGGAAATGTTATGCTAAAAGTCAGTCATGCTGTTTACCAGGCGCTTAACTCCAACAGCTGTTTAATTGACTGAGTACCTCCAACATTACCTCTTTCCTAAACCAAGCACTCATCTTTAGGTGTCATTTTTTTCAGTTTGTTTTCATATTTTGTGGTTATTTTTGTTTGGCTGCATTCTTTTAAGATGAGGATAGTAATTCATTGTTATTGTTTGTTTTTTGTCTGAACGTACAACTGGGCTGTTGCCTTTGCAGGGTGAATTTCCCTTTGGAAGTTCCTTTCTAAATCCATGTGTTTGCAGGATCCTTTTCTGCTCCGGAGCGTCTTCCCACAGGCTTTGGCAGATGAACTAAGCAGAGTTTGCTCATGCAGTCAGGTAGGCATTTGGCAGGATCACAATTTAACTGCATAAACTATTTCTACTCGGATTAGCAGACTGTTCCCACTGGCTTTTTGCTGCCAAAGCAAAGCTGCAGCAGCAAGGACCACGAGATGGCACTACTGCATGAGTAATAGAATCAGAAGCCAACATTTCGCAGAATTAATTTTTGGGAAATACATTTTCTATTGGCAGCTTCAGAGCTCTTTGTAAATTCAGTCTGACCTCAGCCTGTTTTGCTCTACAACAGTGAGAGAACGAGAGTGAAATCTATACTCTCTAGATTATGGAGTGTCATGGTTACTGGCTCAAATTCTTCTGCAAATAAAATATTGCTGTTTCTTTTAACAGTGTGTACCAACACAAAGGATTGCACAATATTTTAGGGCATCACAGAAGGCCTATAACTAGGAGATATGGTTTCTCCTTGTCTTCTGTCTTGAGAATGAAAGCGTTCAGATGAAAAATCATGCAGAAATACTGAATTACAAGGCAGAGCAGAAAAGAATGAGTTCTTTTAAAGCAGTGTTGATTTCCTTTGCAAGTGAATGATCTTTAGTGTCGGTGCAACAGAGTTAATTATTATGGGCAAGGTAATGTGGAAGGATAGCTAAATTGTTCTCAGTTTCCAGAAGCTGGTACCTGGTAATCCCTGCATAACAATATGACTATAAGGTTGGCTTAGAAGGTAAAATGAATGTCTGAGCAATGAATGCTGATCTTTAAAGGTCCAATGAATTAGATCTTTTTTCTGCTCTTTTGTTTCTGTAGTGCCACTAGTGCAAAATGCCTTTTGTGAATGAAGTAGCCCAGTGAGTAAAAAGAACATTAAATCGGTGTAGGAATGCTTTGTCTTGCTGAACTTGTGCCTCCAAACTACTTCCTTCAAAGCTGCAGGGATCTAAGATTGGTTCAGGCCCTATTTTTGGAGTGATAGTCTTGTTTCTCTGCAATTGGACTGCAGAGAGTCTGAGGAGAAGGCTTTTCTTTGGGAAATGCTGGTGCACTGAATCTCCAGGCAGCAGATGTTAGGCCACCCTATGACTTCCCTGATGCAGCAAAGGAGACCTGCCACTGTCCTCTCATAAAACCCTCAGATGTGCCTGTCCAAAGGAATGCACTGTTTGTGTTTCTCAGGCTTCCTGTAAACTTTCTGAGACAGCCATAAGTGCAGTGTGAGTATTTTCTCTGGTGACCATCTGCTGGAACTTGCTTTAGCCAAAACTGGGGACTACAACTTCCAGGTGGCATGCAGGTGAGACAAAACAGCCCTCAGCTCTGTCATTTTGAGTTATTTCCGTGTTATATGTTGATATGGCACCTCAAGCACACAGGATGGCTGCAGACAGCCTTCTTGATTTCTGGAACTCAATGCCCATCTGTGTGTGAAAGTAGAGTGAAAAATAGTGTTTTCTTTCAGATGCAAAGAAACAGATGTGCCGTAAAATGCAGGGGAAAATGTGGAAAGGAAAAAAATGAGAAATTATTCAAATGGGCAGGAACCACTGCCTATTCTGAGAAGAAACCCTGACATTAAATCCTGGAGATTAAAGCAGTATGAGCCAATGCAGTATGACCCAGCAAATGGAAGACTGAAGCATTCAGTGAAAGTGGGTTTCCTTTTCCTCAATGAGAAGAGACAGAAGGAGGGAAAATAATAGTTGTTTCTGTCTGCTTGATACTTAACAGGTGCCTTTTCTCACCTCTTCTCCTTAGGTGGATTCAAAGCAACCGTTTTGCTGCAACATTTGCTCTGGAGGTATTCCACCACAAGAGGAACAGGCAGCACTAAAGCACAATCAACAGGCTCCTGTCAGATGCATCATTTCATCTGCAGCATGGTTAAAAGCTAATTGAGAGAAATGCATTCCTAAACAATGGCTAATATGAACAGATTGATGCATGTGTGCATTTTTTATAGAAATACGTCTATGTTCACCTTGTTATATTTTATCTGGAGAAATATGCTGAAGTAACCAAACTCGTGCTGGGAACAGTAACACAAGCTGTTGAACGGCACAGAAGTTTACACCCTGTTGCCTAAATACATGAGGGGCAAACCAAGAAAGACTGAGGACAAGTTTCACCTCTACAGGTTTCCCTCCACTCGCAGTGAGAATCTCCAACATTTGAAGATCTGTTTGAGCCCACTTGGATAGTGGGTTTCCATCTTGTGCTGAATATTTAATAGTCATTTTCCCTGCAAGGTGGTTGGTACACAAGGACAAAGGAGGGAGAAATCCTGACATTGTAATCCCCGTGCCACCAAGGCTCTGACCATTCTACATCAGAGTGGATGTGAATGACCAACTGATTTAAATCTTACAGGAAGTATGTTAGGATGCTAACCATCTCAACAATAAATGGAGGAGAGAGAGAATCAATAACATTTCCCAAATGCTCATTTTCTGTTGATTGCCAAATCTTTTAGCTGTTGCCTTTTTCCTTTTCAGTGTCTGGCAAAGGTAAGTGGTGCTTGCTGTCTTTGCTTGCTTTGGTAATGTGTTAGAATTATATCTAAAATGTGTCCACTCTCAAAGCCAAGGTACATTTCCAAGTGCAATTAAGTTGTGGCTCAGAGAGTCACAATGCAAACTTTAGGGGAAAACATTACCTTGGAGGAAATTGTGTATTCAGCAGCTCCTCCTCTACTGCCACAGGTCATTACTTCTGCAGGACATTGCAACTGGACTTCTGTAAAATCTGTGATTTCCTTCCTCTGTTACATATTTGGGTAAGGTTGCCTTTGCATTGTTTTCTGATTCTGCATTTTCAAATACCAAATTCTTTAATATGAAAACACATGGCTAGGTCTAGTCACTTTTCCTAATTTCTGCTGAGGTAGCCTGCAGCTGATATTTACATTAACTTCCTCACTGTGGAGAAAAGGCAATCAGCAGGTAATGACAGACTGAAGTCCTTCTTTTGCTTTTGTCTAGGTCATTTCCAAGGTGCTGTTATCACCATGAATACTTAAGGAAACGACAGCAGTACCATCACATGCAAGGAAATAGTTGCATATTTGCATTGTTTATTCACAATAAGATTCAAAAACTTTTACATGTAGTCACTCACTACTTTTATTATTGTTTTTATCTAAAGAATGCAATTAGTCAATAGAGAAAAAGAAGAGGAATGATTCTCAAGCCATTTTTAAAATAAATATATTTGGGTCTGGAAGCTACTATCTGCCAAATATTGCTTAATAATTCACCATGCAAGTTTTCAACATTTTCTCTTCCCTTCTGCCAACACATATCCCCCAACCAAAATCCCTGCATGGGGTCATGCCTTGATTTTCATCAGCCATGTCAAAAGATGACACAACAGATGTATAAATCTTTGCAATGCATTTTGCTTCTAGGAAAAGCTTTCAGGAAAGCACACATGCTTACTCCACGCATATTCAAAACTCAGCAGATGTATCATGATGAGTTGCCTTGATTTGGCTCCAGAATTAAATTATAGCCATCAGCACACATCCTGCCAAGAACAGAGAATGAAACTCTGTTTAGTCCAATCATTCTGCTTTAGTTGCAGTCGTGATTTTTTATCCTTTGCAGAAATATTTCCTTCTCAAAGTATTCCACTTACATTAGTTAATGTGAGTATTTTGAAAATACAGTGCAGTTCTTTTGTTCGCTTGCAGGACTTCTCTCTTCCTCCATGTGGGCTATTACAGCTGATTGGAACTGATGGAAAAACATTGCACTGTGAAGGGTTGGTTGATGAATTCAAAGGATCTCACTGAAAATATTTAGTCTTGAGCAGCCTCTACCAAATCCCAGGGGCGTTGTCAGTGTGACTCAGCAAGGATTTCTGACAACTCTAATTTCAGTGTTGGGTATGTGGGGAACAGAGATACAGTCCATGGGACCCTGCCTCATGATTTATTTTTTTTTTTAATTCTGGGTCATTTATTGTCAAAACTTTACTAAAGTCACAGGATGAGGGAACTCTAGTTAGCTGGATATATGGGTTTGGGTTTTATTTTTTTTTGAGTTACAGTACTCACTTAATTGTGTTCACTTCAATTACTGTAAAGAAAATTTCCTACTAGAACTCTTTTGAGTAGAAAAGATTCTGAAAGTCATCTCCAGATTCCATTATTTCCTTTACTTCTGCTGTTTTCTCTGTGGAATACAGCTAGTTCAGTTTTGGAGAGATGTTGCAGGAGTATGCTCTTGCTATCCCAGTGTAGCAAACACTTCCACAAGACACTGGTTTTGAAAGATTTTTCTCCATCTGGACCAAAATCTGAAAAAAACCCCAACATTTAAAGTCTAATATCAAGATGAAATTTGACTGACCATCAATGAGAAAAAAAAAATTCTCTATTTTGTATCATTGCTCTATAGTTTTGCTGTCTCAGAGTAGAAGAAGCCTTTCAAACCTTCACTTTGGTACATGTGTCCAAAAATATATTTTCAGTTTGGGATTTCCCCAGTCATATAACCACAGTACGACAGGGGCGAATCAGCATGATTTCCCTTGGAAGAATTTCACTCCTTTTCAGTTCTTTAATGTTCTTCTGTAGCTGAAAGAAGGACTCAGCAGCATCATAATTATTCCAGCTCTCAGCACAGTTCAAGAGACTAATGAGGAAACTGAGCAGTGGAAAGATGAAACATAAGACAATGCCCCAGTTCAAAAACTGTCTGAGAAGCAGAAAATAGGGCAAGAAGCTGTAATTGGTGTCAAATCATAGACAAAAGCAGTGACTGTCTGTAAAACTGCATTCTTTGTCTCATGGACCTGTAATAAAGCTCATGCCAGTGTCACACTTGGCAACAAAGCAAGTTTCAGACAATATAGAAAATGGAAAATATGAAGTTGTCCAAACCATGTTGTCTGCTGTCAGGCACAGCAGCCTCAGCAGAGCTTCTAGATGTTTAAGGACTTGATGGCATCACATAAAAACTGTTGACTCTTTTTTTTTCTTGTCAGATGCCCAGCATCTCATGCCACCAAGCCTTCAGAAGGGCACTTGCCAAGGCATCTGGACACACAGACCTACTGCATAGACACTGTTAATAAGTGCATGATCAAACATGGTTTAAAATTCTTGACAAGGTCCTGGCTTCTGCTGAGCTCATGGTTATTTCAGTCATCTAGCATTTTGTGTGTTTTCTGTCTGATGACCTTACAGACTAGTCGACATTTTCAATGTATGTGATTATCAATTTTTGTCTTACTGTGAGGAGTCTGTTCACAGGCAGGTATTAATGTAATGTGACAGATTAAAAAAAGAAACACAAAACCCCCAAAAAAGTGCATAATGACTTCAATGAATAAAATGTATACCTTGAAAAGGGTGTTTTTTCAATAGACTTTTCAAGAGAAAATACTATTTATTAACAGAGAAGATTCTGCCTAGCTTTCACTGGAAAAAGGAGGAGCGAGAAGCAGGAGAGCCTTTCCATATGGGCTCCTTGTGTGTTGTTATTAGGCAAGCCAAAAGATTTAAGTCACTATAATACTTCGGAATTTTTGTTTTCAGGTTGAATGCAAGAAAGAGTAGGGCAGGCAAGTACTTGTTTAAGGTGCAAATTAGGTTCCTACGATATATCCAATTAGCAATACAATGCTATGTGCTCACTAGAACTACAATGCATTTTTCAAAGAATTGTCTAGCCAACATCCTACCAGTGAGCAAACGAACTGAATTTCATTTTGTGTGGCAATCGAAACCATTCAGTTTCAAAGAGCTATTGAAGTTTAATAAAGAGTTTCATTGCTAACCACCAAAAGGTGTCAGATTTCCACTGACAGGTTTAGGCAAATAAACCTCTTGCTTTTTTCAAGACCAACTGAATCAGGGATGTGTCATCAAGAATCAGCCTTTTTGTTTTACCTTCGTAGTCACCGCACGGCTAACTTGGAATGACAGGTTAGTAAAGCAAATGGGTAATCAAATTCTGCATGTCCTGGAAGTATCAGACCAGGCTTCTTGGAGGCACTATGATAAACTGAAACTTTGTTTTAGTAAGAGAATATTTGGATTCAGTTGTGCACAATGAATCCAAAGAGCAAAAGCTGTGGAAGGTGACATTACATGCAGAGGCAAATGCAACGTGATTGATTTGATTCACTGCTAGAACAGATCCTGGTTAGAAAGCATTGGCCACGTACTGTTCCCAGGCAGGTAGGATGGTTTGAGACAGCGAGAGCAGGCAAACTTGGAGCCTAATCTAGATTTTAAAGTCACTCTTTCCTATGCCACGTGTATTTGCCAACGGAGCATGATCCACAGTTCCTCCGTCTGAGCACAAACCTTAAAACGTGGGAGCTCATTGCAGTTCACAGACAGAAGTCTTCTCTCACTAACTCACTTCAGCATTGCAAATCAGGTTTCAGAACTGCGACGAGGGCTGAAGTTAGAGCTTTATGTCACTTAGGCGCCCCAAGTTCTCTGCAAAGGAACAGAGCCATGTTTAGTGTATGGAGCAGTTTGCAGACAATTCACACAAAGCTTAAGTAACTGTGCTTGCAAAGCACAAAACTCTAGCCTTGTATTGCTGGAAAATAAAAATCTCTCTTGTCCCCACCAAAACATGTCATCGCCAGAAGCTGCTTCAGAGGTCGGGAAAACGAGCGCCCACTTCAAAGTTAATTCTGGGGTTGCCCAGTGTAAGGCTTACGAAACATACTTGAAAAAGTCAAGACGTGAGTCATTCACGCCAATCCATCAAGACATTGTGGGAATGTACTGCTACTACCCTTTGGGCTAAATGACTTTCCGGAGAAATTCCATTGAAAGCAAGTCACAGGGGACTGACTACTTTGGCCCTAAATGTTTAGTTCTTCTTCTATTTTTGTTTTTTGTTTCCCCCCCCCCCCCCCCCCTTGCGTTTTCTTTCTCGTTTGCTATCTTGATTTTCCTTTCTTTCTTGCTGTCTTGCCTTTTTCCTTGTTCTTTCTCTCTTTCATTATTTTTTCTTTCTCTTCTTCTATTTCATTCTTTATTCTTTCCTTCCATCCTTTCTTGATCCTCAGTGTAACATGAATAAAAGGCTGAATAGAGGTTTGGACATCAATCTGAGGGTCTAATGTGACTTAGAGGGGCGGCTGTGGCAAATACAATTAGTGCAGTAATGCACAATGAATGACAGTGATGGTCCCGGAGAGCTTATAAACGTACTTTGCACCAGGCTGAGTCTGCAAGAGGTGGAAAAAGTGTCGTGTGGCTTTGTGAGTGAAGTGATAATTTCAGCATTCTTCTCCTACCTTGCAACGGGGGCATCAGACACTCTGAGAATATATACATATATATGTCACTTGAGCCAATTGACACTGAGGTTTTGTTGTCACAAAATCAAGCTTTAAATGCAATGAATCGTTTTCCCAAGCTTCTATCTCTACTGGAAGTTCTGTGCCGCATACTCTTATTCTCTACTCCTCCAATCTTGTCATGTTTTTTTCATCCTGAAGAAATGCATTTTAAGGACATAAAAGCAATCAGATCTGGTAAAAACACAATATGAGGTGTCTTCAGCTTTTATGAGGACTGACAGAAAAGTATTGATGGAAACTGAGAGAAAAATTTGGCTTTCAAATCTCATTTCTGGTCTCCAGACAACATGCTTACTGTCCACAGAAAATTTAGTATTTTTTTTCCTGAGAATTTAATGCTTTTAGAACAAAAGACAATTCTCATGACAGATGAATAGCAACTATATTATGTTACTTTCCCTCTATGAAAAAAGCATAAAAGCAGTGTTTTCTGGATTTTGTGGCCGAGAATTGGAACTGGACTCTTTTAAATAGGGGAATGTCAAGAACTCAAATTCTCATGACTGTTCGCATTGACCCATTTTAGAACAAGATTTTTTATTTACTGAATTTTCAGAAAACAAAACAAAACAAAGAACAATAGCAAAAACAGCCCCACAATTTTTATTTTTTTTTTAAGATTTCTCCAGCAACTTACATATTATGTCGTTGGGAATTTTCTGCTGAAAAATGAAACAAAGAGCATCAGACTTTTCAATTTTTCCAGTTTTCCTCATCACTTAGCTAGAGAAAAAAAAAGTTATACTTATGGACATGTTATATTTGGTATCTAACTTGCTGAGAAGTGGAAGCTGTAATTTCACAGATTCTTCTTTATACTCTGAAACTGATCAGGATATGAATTCAATTTTCTACACTTGTAAATAAACAATTCTTACATCACCAGCTTCATGTAATTATTTACATTTCTGCTGTATACAGCTGAAGATTACTAAACATTAAAGCTCAATTAATTACTAACTGTAATTAATTTGTTGGGGAATGAAGGCCCTCCCTCCTTCTAGGGGGAATGACTCCCCCTTTAATTGAAATCTGTGGTAGAAATCCCAGTCCACTTTGTCATAGGAGCTGCTCCAGGCCTCTGCTCCACCTGCAACAAGCCATCAATGCTTCTTCTGTAACTCCTTGTACTCTTTGCAATCCCCTGCGCCATGAAGACACATATGTTCAGGATGTAGATGAATTCTACTTGAACACTCAAATAATGCTGCTGAGAATGATTTTGGAAACCTCCTTTGCTTTCCTGCTTTTTTTTTTTTCTCACCCAGTTGCAATGTTCTAGAAAGAGGATTTTCCAAAGGAGTTTCAGCATAACCTATCATGATTTTTCTACTGGCTAAAGGAACCTCTCCCTTCTGTAACAGATTCTACAAGGCAACCTCTCTTCAAGTGCTGCCTGAAGGGTCTAGTTTACAAAGAACCCCTCTGCCAGCTTATGCTAGACTATGCATACAAAGACAAGTTTTGTAGTCAATCACTTAAAATGTCTCTATCTCTTCAGAGAAAATAGGTATTATACTGCCAGAATAATTACCAGGCTCATACTACCAGACTTCTATTTATAAATATAGTTATGTAAGTATGTAAAGCATCATTAATCTTCGGTTAACACCAGTGCTAACGAAATGCTGTCAGTGAAATACTTTGCCACTGTTGAAGGTCGTAAGAATTTGAAGTAAGACACAGAAAAAAGTTCTTGGACTGCTGAACAGCTTTTAAATTACTCAGTTCAAAAAGAATAATCTATGAAATTAACACACTTTCTATTTCTTGAAATGCTAATTGTTGGAAATCAAATTATGCATACCAGTAGATGGTTGGTTTGAAGGTAGACACAGAAAGGTAGCACCATGCTCCTCTGCAGAAATTAAATCAGGTAAAACCTCAGCTGCAGACCCATTTCCAAAAGAAAATGATCATTCTGGCTGGGGGACACTAAGGGTTGGAGATTAATTTTCCGTGGTTGCAGACCTTAGTAGTGGTCAGATCTGTACTGAGTCTGGTTCCCTAGATATCAAGTATAAGGCTCTCAATTCAATAAAGAATTAATAAAAAAGTTATCACCTAAATATTATCAGAGATTTTTGTCACTTTGTGATTGCTATGAAAGTTTCTTCACCACTAGAAATCTGGTATTTTTTTAATAATTTACATTCTTATCCATTTGCTAGAAAGACAATGTTCCTAATGCCTTTTCAGTATTCCATTAAGTAAATGCACCCAAATTTCAGAATTTCTTTGTTAACACCAATTTCCTCTTCCAGCAGTTGTGTTGGGACCAGAGGTATTAGGGGGAACTCATGGTGTGAAAACTCACTTTCCCTTTCAACATACAATCAATGCTACTTCTTCTATCAAGTCATATCACAGATTAGATTTTCTTTTGATCAACTTTTGGGCTAAAAGTTTGTTTGATTTCTATTCATGTGGAAAAGATAGGTATGATGATACAAAAGCTTCTATGCTGCTATCACAAATGAGAGTTACAGATAATATCTGCTCAATTGCATCACTTTGGGTTTTTTTGTGACAAGTAGTTAAGAACTCATTCTTGTCATACTCTTCTGTTATCACTTAAAAAGGAGTTCATATTTGGAGTATATATTTGCTACTATGTGACAAAAGAATTAATAGCTCTTCATTTGAGATTCACTCCGGCTGAATTCAAATGAGCATTGATGAGTTTACACTGTTAAGACAACAGCTTTGTTCTCTTTTACCAGCATTTCATGGTGGGAAACATAGGCAACTGGCAAGAGGAATTTTGGGAAGGGACTGCAGGAGCTCACAGAAGACAGCTATTTTTTAAATGTGGTCCCTGAGATGTGATGTTTAGCTTGGGCAGCTCCTACTCCACTGACCCTAATAAACTGAAGGAGCTGAGCAACTGTAGAATTTTGCTGTGCTTTTCCTGTCTCTGATATTCTTTAGTCACACATTTCCTGGTGAGAAGTTTTTTTCTAGTCCCTTTCAGCTGCTTCTCTGTATAAATAGCTCATTGGAGTCACTTTTCCTTGGGATCTGGATTTGCATTTTTGATTCTGAAGGAGTTAAAGGTACGGTGTTGCCATGAAAAAAACACTACAATAACATTGTCACTTCTTCCTTCTGAAGTTATGTACCAGGAGTGAGATTCCTCCCTGAGTCATAGCCATTGATTCTATTTTGAGTTATGTGTGTTACTGCACAGAGTTTTTGTAACTCACTGAGAACAGAATGTAACACAATGAGCACAGCAAGCCAGGCTTTGTCCATTCCTTCAGAAAGTGTAAGGAAAATATTGACTCTAAGATACCACGTTATCTTAAATCAACATAAGACTGTGATTAATTGTTTAAAGAGATTATTTCCATGATATTACAAACTAGAGGATAATGATTCCCACGAGCATACTATCTGGTAACAATTCTAAAAATACCAAGATGTGGCAGGTGACACACTGTCCTTTGCTGTGCTAGGTGTGGAAATAATACTTGCCAGGTAGAGGACAAACCAGAAATTGTGCAAGAGCAATTAGCTAAATCTTCCCTGCAGAAGAATCTGTGGACACACCTTGCCTTCTGTAATGAGATCAAAGAGCTCTAGAAATACGATTGCCAAGGACTTTACAGAGCATTATCCCCAGATCACCTGGAGTGTGAGTGACGCGCTGAGTGTGTTGTCTTGCGCTGGAATTTCTAAGCTCACATCTGGGATGTCATGCAGCTCCCATTTGTAACTTTAGAGAAATTAATTAAGTAGCATTAGAAAGAAACATGAACAACCTGTTTTTACTCAGTGGATTCAGGACTGAGCAGAACTACAGGGCTTTGCATTAGCTGAGCTTTCATGCCTGTTACTTCATTAACCTCTTCACTGTCTCAAACTAACTTTACATTTCTTCTTATTTCTTTCTATGCTTTGAATTATGAAAGGACTTACAAAAACCTTGGCTTGGCAGACATTCTTGGAGTCTCAAGACAGAATTGCTATTTCAAAGATTCCCAGCTATTCACCCTTAATAGGTCTACGTTGTGTAGTCTTTTAAACGTGCCCCAAATGTAAAGCAATCAGCTTATGGTGTGCAACAGCAGCAAAATAAAACTCAAATAACAACACTTTTAGTGCAACAATATGAACAAAATATTCATAAGATTTTAAAGGTTTTACTTATATACACACATTTTATTAATGTGCGGATTTTAGTGCTACCGTCACATGTTGAAAACAACACATTACAAAACCAACGAGGATATTAGCGGGATTTTCTAATAAACCTAAAGAAAAAACTATTGTAACTGTCATTTTAGTCTGTAGGTGTCTATAACCAACATTTTGTGCTATACCTGAACAGTGATGACTCCTTTGTATGGTACTCTTGTTACATTTGAGAGAACTCGCGGAGGCGTAGGCAGGTAGGTAAAACAGTGCTACAACTTCAGTGTTTAATTTGGGGCCAAGTGTACGACCAAAAATAATAACAAAAGAAATTAAGTGCGCTGTTTTTAGCACTGAAAGTCACTTGATGGCTTTGATTAAGAGTCCTTTAAACTCAGTTACAGATTCTACTCCTTTACAGTGTCAGCTTCAACTCTCTCTGAATACATCAGCCTATCCAGGGCACTCAATTCCCCGTTCATGGGTTGGAACTTCCCCTTCTCAGCAGGCACTCACAGCTCTGTTTTCCCTTTTGCTGACATAAACCTAAGCATTTACATAAAATCTCTTTTCTGACAAAAAAAAAAAAAAAAAAAAAAAAAAAAAATTTTAGTGAAGCAAAAAAGAAATCCACTATCCACTCCCTAGTGTCCTTTCCCAAGCAGGTCCTGTTCAGAGGAGCCATCTACTGAAATTTTCTGAAAACTCATGTGTAGCCAGAAGTGATCTACAGCATCCTTTACTTACCTGTCACTTTTATTATCCTAATTTTCATTTTAGCTGTCCCAGTTCTAGTCTTTTTCTTCTTCAGGTGTAGAATAATCTCACCCTGCTAGTTCCCTTTCATAAGGGGACTTGATGATGCTGATGGAAAATCCAGTGGATGGAATGAAATTTGGCTAGCAAAATTCTCTAAGGTTTCTTTGCTTTGACAAAAGTTTATATAGAAAATGTTATCAAATTTCCTCTTCTATCTGTGCTTCTCTCTATGTGGGAGATCGCTGCCTTCTTATTCTTAAAATATTCTTGAACAGTGTCAGCAAATCAATCAGTCTGCAACTTCCCATTTAATAGAAAGGAGCTCACTTTCCCATAACTTTCACAGAACTAGTAATTTAAGGGTCTAAGCATAGGTATTAATGTCGCTAATTGTTCAATTAATGTGTGAAATGACCATGTCACATTACCATAGTCATTATATACCAAAGCAGGTCATTGCATTAGCATTAGAAAGCCTGCCAGGGAAAGTGTTAGTTGTCAGAAACACGTGCTCTCAAATCAATTCAAGTGACTTCTGACGGTGTTCTGATAAGAAATGGGACTCTGGCTTCTTCAGGCCAGACTTCTAAAGAGAATTGGACATAGAAAGATACCAAATCACTGCAAGTTTTGGACAGAAGAGGTACTTCTGAATACTCCTTGTGATTTCAATACAGATTTTTATAATTGTATCAGGGCCATTTCTGAAAAAAAAGCACCCTAAAACAGAACAACAAACTACACACATGCAAAGAAACATCCCCTCCCCATCCCAAACCTAAAACAAAAGAGCAAAACCAAAACCAAACTCCTTAAAATTCCCCCAAAACCCAAACAAAAAACCAAAACTGCTTAGTCACTATGATAAACCCCAGAAACAGATGAAATGGATAAGTTCCCTAAATACCACAGTTTTCACTTTTTTGGGCTTGAGTCTGAGCTTGAACCTGCAAACCACCGATCTGATGACTAGGGACCCACAGGACAGGAATTGGCCCCTGGATCCAGTTCTCTCTGTATTAAATGTGAGTCCATTCTGTATGAAAAACTTCTTCAACATGTCATCAGTCTCCACAGCAGGAATGCTACAGCAAAACTTTGCACTTTTCTAGACTGAAGCCTTCATCCCTGTTTTCTCTCAGTCAGTGAAGGCTTTACTGTGAGAGCTTGAAGTGCTCATGACTTAAACTTGTCCAGGGTGCCCTAAAAGAGAGGGGTTGTTGTTGTGGTGGTAAAATTTGAGAAATATGGAACTGAAGACAACAGCACAATGATGTTAAATGTAGTTTGTAAAAATGTATATTAACTGAGCTTTAAGTAAAATTAGGAAGACAGCTGTGATCCAACAGTTATTCTGCCACTCATTTTTTCCATTTGTGTTGCTGCCTTCATGATAGTCAATCCTTTGATGTACATGCAAACATTCCAGCAGGTTAAGCAATATCTGGCTTAAAATCAATGCAATTTAGCAGAGGGAACAAACTGAATTCAGGTGAATGAACACGAAAAGTCTTTGATGCAGCTTAAATATTAAGTAAATAGCTCAAACATTGATTAATCAAACTTGGTTTCAGGGAAAATAATAAAATAAAAAGCCCAAAACCTCAAACCAAATTACAACATAGCCTGCTCATAAAGAACAACACAAGCACAGTGGAAAAGATTAAGAATATTTCCTGAGACCAAAGCTAATTCTGGTAATGTGTCAGATTTTGCAGTTCTTATGCATGAAAAATATTGTGCCTAGCTTGTGCAAAGCACTTCCTACCGATGCTGCTTGCTTAGAATTGCTTTTATCTTCACCTTAGTTAGTCCAGATTATTAGCAAAAGGTTTAACTTTTTATTTAATTCTCAAAAAAAAATAAAAATAAAATCATAGAATTGTTGAGTGATCAGGTCTTTTTGTAAGCAAAGAAGGCAGATTCCTTCCTCGTTTTTTTCCTATCTCTTCCCCACAATGCATTACATTTTTCTAATTCTTCCAGGATCAAGGAACTAGCACAGATTGGTGAGCTGCTTCAGATGCAGCAAAGGACACATATGTGTTAGTGAACAGCAAATCAGACACCTTAAAGAGTGACAGACAACTGAGATTTGCCCATTCATTCAGATTTCATGACTGAGAATGTAGTCAGGGAAGTTGCCCAAAACTCAGAAATTTACATTCAATTTTCTGCTTCAACCAACAGTAGCATTTCCAGATATTCTCATGGGCAACATGGCCTTTGCAGGAGCTCAGGCCACTGAGGTTTAGGCAGCCAAGTGCTGTGGTCAGAGCCATGGAGTTGTGATGCAGGACCATGTCCTTCCCTGTGGAGTCATGTGAGAGTAGAAAATCCCCTTTTCTGCAAGAAATCCAATGGAATGCAAGCTGACACCCGTTTGTTCCTCAGAATTGCCTGTTGTCCTGCTAATGAGTTCTTAATTTTACTGTAGCTTCTCTACGTGTGTTGGCAGCCCTGTGAGTCATGGAAGGCTGAAAACAGAATAGAAACTGAATTACAGCTTCCATTCCTTCCTCGGAAACATTTTTTTTGTAGCACTTAGAAGGCAGATAAATTGTCTGCCCCCACCCCTTTTTTGTTTCAGCAGTTACAGCTCCGATACGTTTTCGTCAGTTTTTAAATTCAGATTGAGGGGAACTGTAATATTCTCCCCAAAGACAAATAATGTTTGCATCACGGAAATGAGAAAGAGAAGCAACAACAATAAAATTTATTGACAACAGAAAAAATTTATTTCTAGATTATTTTGTGAAAGGAGTTGTCCATAGCAGCTTCAGCAGAATTTGTTGTATTTAGCAATTCCAAATGCTAAGGAATATGATAGGACTGGCAACAAAGCGTGGAAATAAAGACTGAATCTTGTTCTGTAACTCAGTCTCAAAGTACACAAGGAGTATCCATCTCAAATATCTGCCATGTGGTCAATCTTCAAGTGCCTACTAGATAGCATGGTGCTTCATCTGACTCACAGAATTTCCTCATGAAAGAACTGTTTTTCTTTAATTTCTTCTTTCATATGTTCACATTTATATTTAGCTAAGACTATGGAAAGTAGTCTACATTCCAGAATAGCAGGTTATTACGCTAAAAGTCTTAATTTCTGAAAGTCAAATTTATATGACACTTAAGTATATAAAATTATACCTATTCATCTGGACAGGGACAAGTCATGCTCATGTTAAATGTTATAATCAAAGAATTCCCAAAATACTGGTTCACTTCTGCTCTCCTTCACTGTTCTAGTAACATATAGGAATACAATACAAAGATTTTGGTTTTTTCAACTGCATGAGAAAGATTAAGTCTTTCAGCATACTTACTGCATCAAAGAATTTCATCCTTTCATTCCCATCTCAAATCTAATAATTTTCATTTGAACATCATCTTGTGTTTAGTAAAGTGAACCATTCTTGAGAGCAATTCTAAGTGGTGGAGGTTGCAGGTGGTTGGGAAAAAAAAATCCCTTAGAAGAACTTTAAGTGGCATATCTGAGCTTCATTTGAGATTGTGTACTGAAAGTCTTAAATTCCAACAATAATAACAAGTGTCAAACCAATCTTAAACACAATAACATGAGGGAGTTGGGTGTTAAGCAACTAATCTTTACCTGATAGTATATTTTTCTGGCAAAATAAGAATAATATTAGACCTATCCCAAAGGAAAGTTCAAATTTGGGAAAAAGAACACACATGTTTTCCGAGAGAAGCTTTCTGTAAAGTTATTGATCCCTGTGAAAAAGGAAAGTCTCACTGAGAAAAACACTCTTATCTGTTCAAAACAGAGGTAGGATGCTTTAGTAGCTAATTATTCCCATTTATAATTTGTATTTAAATTTAATTTTTCTATCGACAGCTTCCAGGCAACCTCTTCTATCAGGTCTTATATGTGCTATTACAGATTGTAATCAAGACATGTTTAAGATTAATTTGTTTTAGCAACTACAGTCCTAAATCCATTTTTTTTACTAGAATAAAATTAAAAAAAAGGTCAGATTTCCTTTTTAATGGAGATTAATTGTGGGTTTGAGTATTTTATTCAAGGAATTATCAGAGGATTCACTGAGGGGTTTTTGGCACCATGTCTCTAATATCTAGATAATTATCTCCACTTTTAAAACAAGTGCTGCTCTATGTACAGATTGTAATAATGCAATTCTTAATCTGCACTTAAAATGTCTGTTTACATGGTCACCAGAATGACGGTACTGTGCTCAGAAGATTAACTAAACTTTTCATTATGCTTAATAAAATAAGAAGACCTATTGTGATGTCTCACTACTCTTTGGAAAGAAAAAAAAAATAATTTTTTTTTTTTTTTTAAAGTAAGTTCAACAGGAAAAACATGTTCAGCAAAGAAACTCGTCTTTAAAGAGCTCAAATTCTAAACAGACTGCTACTAGTGTTTGTAAATTTCTTTTTCTGATGTTTCTTGTTCCATAAATATCAAAGGTGTCTACTTTAAGAGCTATTTCAAACTGGTTATCAGAAAAGCTTTGTTTCTTGCAACTCGTGAATTAGGGAAAAAATATTACTGTAACATTTCATCAAAGTGCTCCTAGGTGGCGTTTGGTTTTAACTCTTTAATTTTAAACTTTCTTTTTTAACTTTTTCATCCTGGGACTACAGGGAAGATAAAAGGTAGAATTCCTTGCTGCAGCATTATTTCTATGCTTTATAGAAATATATAATTGTACTTGTATAGAACTGAAGTGTCTGAGTGCCTGGGACAGCAGACAATTTTTGCTTTGTTTGTGTCTGCAACTTTTCGTGGCTTATTAAACTGTCTTTATTTTGATCCATTTTTCTTGCTTTTGCACTTCTGCTTCTCTCTTCCATTCCGGTGTGAGTTGGAGTGGGAGAACAGTGAATGGCTGGTTACCCACCAATCCACCACGGCACTGAATGTGCATGATGACATTGCTCCTCAAGACAGATTAACCATCCTCTGACACTGCAACTGGCCTTACCACAGTCTGTAAGCCCATACCAGAAGCGAAGTTCACTAATAACTCAGATTTAACAGCATAAATCCTCTCTCTTCTGGAATACTAAGACCTGGACATGCTAGATTCCTGGCACTTGCCCTCACCCAGGTAGATGCAGCAAATAGCCCTGGGCGGGTTCATCTATGGATGATGCTATTTGCATAAAGCTACTCAAAATGACATAAACAAACAGTGTAAACCAGTTTAATTTATGGCAGCGTAATCACAAACTTAATTTACCTGAAAACAAAATGGGAATGTCTGTGGAGAATGCCATGGTGGGGAAGAGGTTTTGGCCTGAAACGATGACAAGGGAACAAGTTTCCTAAGGTGCACAAGAAAACTGAGGCACATACAAGAGAAATAACTCACTGCAGGGTGTGAAAATGTCCAGTGGCAAAGCTGGGAGAATGCCAGCGCACATCAAGCACATTGCTTTTTCAAGATATTTGTTACTCTCTGGCATTACACCACTGCTTTGATGAAGTTCTGTTTGCCTCATGAGACTTACACAGCACTTGCCAATGGTAGAGCACTCCAAGTGCTGAGAGCATGGCCCCTCACTGTGACAGTACACAGAGAAACACTGAGGAACACAATCATGTTTCCTTCCCTTTGGCAATGTCTGTTATATGCCTTTCCCCCTCATCCCTTCTGTGGTTGATGGAAGAGGTGATATGGCATATCAGCCTCCTTTTACTTTGCTGAATTTGCAGATTCCTGTGTTTGATTGCTGGTTGTTTGTTGTTTTTTTTTTTTTGTTTGTTTGTTTTTTTTGTTTTGTGTTTTTTTTTTCTTTTCCTTGTCTTACTTGATTTATAGGTTTGGAACACCATCAGAAGGCTTGCAGCTTTCTCCTGGAAGAATCTTCTTGAACACATCTCTGCTGTCCTTCCCCCAGTTCTATTAAAGTATATCTTATGATAAGACTGCAATGCCTTCTGACTCTGACAGTCCCCTCAGTCCAGGAAATGCACTTGTCTCTTCCCAAGAAGTGATTCAATATGGTTAATAGATCATATTCTAGCCCTTATTTGCTTTACGCCTAAAAGACTTGCTTGCTTGGCTGCTGAGTAATGTATAAAAAATGTTCTATAAATTTTTTCCTGGGAACTTAACCTTTCTGATATATAAAAGGTGTGGGCCATGGTGTGAGGAATATCCAGGAAGACAAATTATCAGCATTTTACCTAAGTACACTTCGAAGCTCTGTTGACACTTTTGTGTGTGATGTTTAATATGATGGTTTATGAGTCACCTGTACCCTGGAAAACACAGTGCATGGAACAGTAAATAACCACTGGTCAGTGGCAACTCCTCACAGAGAAGGAAATAGTTAATACCTTGTGTATTCATGGCAGGGCAAAAAATAAAAATGAGCTAGAGATTACGACCAAATGTCTGGAAGTAGATAGGGACTTTTCAGTTTACAAAGTCATTTTAGGTTCAAATTGTTTCTTTTTCTAGCCTTGTAGTTTAGTTTTCAGCTTTATGCATTTATTTTAATTCTTTTTATAAAATGTACATGAATTATTCATTATATTTGCCTGTTCATCTTTCTGAATCAAGTCAGTAAAATGCTTCTTCCTTCTTGAATGTGAGACAGAAAGGAAGCAGAACTTCCTTCTGAGAAGAGACACACTCATGTATGCAACAAATGAACTTAAATTAGGGACACAGTGTTCAAGTAGATCTTAAAAAATTAATTCTGTTCCTGATTAATGAATTAATGGAAAATGAATTACTTCTCCAGATAAAGCAGTATTTATCTATCTCTCCTTTTTCTGCTGAAAAGTAAATATCAAAAGTATATCAGTTCCCTCCTCTCTCCAAAAGGTGATGGAGATTGTTTGGCACTGAGGGTATAAGCCTGGCACTATTCAGTGAAATCAGGGTTGTGGAAGTCAAACAGTCTTTCCCGCATGGCCATTTTGAGCCAATTTTACTGTGTGTGTTGTCTGCCAGAAAGAAAAAGACCTGCCCTTTTTTAATTTCTTGTAAGAGGAATCTGAGTTTTAGTTTGTTCTGTTATTTAACTTCCCTTAGATAAAAATACTTTTTACTTCATGCATATGGGAAGGAAGAATTCCTTTCACAGGGATGACTGGCAGCTAAAAATCATGCATGCATCCCTCATGCACACTTGCTGACCATTTGCCTTGGTAAACTCATGCACACTGTGTTTTTAAAACACAAAAACCACACATATACTTCCATTCGTTGTTTTCCATGGCATACCATTGGCAAGACAACTCTCTAGAATGCTGATTTCCCTGTTACTACAGCAATTCTTTATCTCTGGAAATTTGAGTATGAGAAAAAACATCAGATATATGTAGAAATGACAATTACCAGAACAGCAGTATCTTGAAGATAGAACACATCGTTCTCAGAACTAATGCCATGTAAAATATATTTCTCATGCCTGAAAAGAAGAAGGTAGTTCTTGTGGTACATCAGCAGCTGAAATGACTTTTTCAGAAATACAATGAGAAATAAAATATGGTTTTCCATTGACATTCACACCTTGTGTTTCAACTTTTTGTTGAATGTTTGGACAGAGTCCTTGCACTTCCAGGTTCTCAACAAGAAACATAGATCCCACAGACTACTGACAAACAAAACTAGGTTTAAGTGTGGGAAAGGGCTCTGATGCTTTGTTACACATCCTATTAAAATATGAATAGCTCTTCTGTTTCCAAGTGTTGTGGTTTTTTTGTTTTAGTTTTGCTGCTGAAGGATGAAGGCAACACACTGAATGTTTGTGCTGAAGACAGCCCCTCTGGCTGAACACTGCATCTCTTCCTCTCATCCAAACACACTCACAGCAAAGTTTCTACCAAGCCTAACCTTCCTCTTGGACACTATTTAGGAAGAGTTATTTATCAAATAGTTGCACCATCCTGTACTCCTTACTGAAACTGTGAGTCAGCCTCTTACACCAGCACACAGCAGAATATAAACGGAGCAAAAGCTGGAACTGGGCCAGCAGAAAGTGGTATTGATGTGGCAAACACAGGAAAGTGGTTTTGCCTATTGCTAACCATTTGGTGATAACATTCTTGTTGAAGTGCAGGTGACAGCGTAAGAGTAAGACCAACACAATAAGGAACAACCAGGAGTCTCTGGGAGTGTGGAAACCACTTTGCAACTTTGCAGAAGTTGCAACACCATGAAAAAAGGAGGATTAAATATCTATGTTTTAATGCTTACATGTCACTGTAAGACAAATACCTGTCTCACAGGCATTTAAATGAGCAGGAAAACAAACATATAACCTATATTTACATATCTAACTCCACTGGGTTTTTATGGGTCTCAAAAGAAGCTGGTTGTCAATCATCTCTATTTATTGATACAAAATAAATTATAGTAAAGAAGACAAACATCAAATTACCTGACTGATAAAACTGACACAGTTGAGAAATGCACACAGTGAAAATGCAGAATATCCATACAGCACTCCTGCTTTTCCCAAGGTGTTACTGACAGCAGGGTGAGTTTTTGTGATCTCTCTTCACAAAACACTCTCTCTTCTTCCTGCCATCCCTAACTTCATCTCAGGCATTAAAAGAATTTTCATGATGGAATAAAATAACTATTTTTTCACAGAACTCCTTCAAAATCTGCAGATCAAATGTGTCATTGGAGGCTGGCTGAGAACACCTGAGTCTCCACTGGGAGGTCCTGCAGGTTGCAAGGAAAACTATTTTTAAGTTGGCTAACAAAGAATAGCTGTTCAGGCAAACCAAGTGCTGGCAGACCTTCTTCAGCCATAAGCATTTCCTGTCTGACCTTGATTGAAAAAACACTGGTTTTGTTTTGTATGCTTACATATTGACAGCTGAAACTACATATCCTTCTGGAATTTCATAAAAGGTCAGAATATCTTTGCAACCGCAGCAAAAGCTTTATCTTTTTCCTCTCATTTTCTTATTTTTTCTTTACCTTTTTCTTTCTTCTTTGCTTTTTCTGTTGCTATGTTTTATTCACAGGAGACTCCCAGAAAGTCCACCATATTTATAATGCCTGTTAATAAATACATATTAATATTTATTACATAAATTGAATTGGAATACAGGTGATTAGTATTGACTGTAAGCTACAAAATACTGATGATGAGTTGCCTTGTGTCTATGATACTTAATTCCAAGCTAAAATTAATGAATGCAGTAGGAATGAGCATGGAGTAAGATACTGTTTCTCCTAACTGCAAATGGAATTTTTGTTAACACATTTAATTCCGTGCACGCTTGTATTCCTGAAAACAGACATGGATTTTTTTTTTTTTTGCTCCTAAAGTCATAAGGGTGTATCCCAAGGTAAATCATGAATGGCAGCGGCTAAATGGGTTCAAAGCAAGTGGAAAAACATTAAGAATGTGAATAAACAAGGGCTTTATGCCAGTGAAAACTGTGGAATGAAAGAGCCTTCCACGTACTATGGCTTTAGCCTTGATGAACTGCATGGCATTTTTAGCACCACATCAATTCTTCATCTGAAATTCCACTCCTGCTTCCAGGCCATTACAACTGTGATAGACTGTAAACTTGACAGAAGAAAACTTGGGAATCAGTGAAAGGTGAAGAACATGCTCCACAGATTGTCATGCTCCAATGTACCTGCTGACCTGGAACTGGTATCAGATACAGTTGATCTAACTCATTTTTGCAAGGTGGAAGTGGACACCCTGGACAAAATTACATGGGATCCTGTGGGGGGTCCACCCACAAATAGCAGAATAGAAAGATTACAGAAAATCTTAGCTGCAGGAGAGAAATTGACATTTCTTCTCTTGTTGCTTAGGGTTTTACAACCCATACTTTAAAACACACTGTAAATTTCATAATCTTGTGAGAATATTCAAGACCTGAGGTCCCTCATGAGACTCCAACACAACCCACCCCTAAACATTAGGCTAAAATGTTGGCTTACAGCCCACAGAAATAAAATGGTAAGCACTTGACTGAAATTGCATGCTGTGTCAGTGACAGAGTCAAGAAAAAAACGCAGTTTATCAAATTCTAGCTGCCAAGAAAAAGAAATTTCTCCAAATGAGACATAATATATAGGAAGGGACTGAAGTGAGGACTGCTGTTCCCCCCAAATAACTCTATTAATAATGTCTGAAAAAATCTCAAGCTGTGTGTATGAAGCAGACTCAGGACTGAAAAATCTTAATGGGAAGTCAGATAAATCATTTCACAGAACACTTGATACTCCCTGAGCCAAATTTTAGCAAGACCCTTGCTTAAATGTATGAGGATTCCTAAATTACTCTAGATCTGTTCAACAGGCATGTTTTATTTTAGGTGAAAAGAAATAAAAAATTCTCCACCACCGCCAAAAAACTTGTTGGAGTTCCTAAGCCTTCTGCACACCTTTTTTATTGTGTTAAAACAAAAAAAATCATGCAAAAACCAACCAAGAGATACAGTTCAGTTGATGGACATCATTAAGCTCCTACAAGGAGTAGAGTTGGCAAAATTCCTAAACATGCAGAGGACCATGTTACTGTGTGTTATCCTCTGGATCATGATAAACTGGTTTTAATGTTTAGTATTGGAAAAGCCTCGTGTGCCAGTTTAACCTAAGGGCTGAAAGAAGGCAAGAAAATAAAAAAAATCAACTACATAGTGAGGCCCACTACAAGTTTGAAACACTTAGAGGCATAATTATGTTTATAACTAATCCACATTGAAAGATTTTCTCCATCTTAAAATGTTTTTCACTTAGGAGTTTGTGTTGTGCAGAAACCAGATGTGTAAAATTTAGTTATCTGGGCAAAAAATGAGTCTGGCTTAACTACATCTTTCCATCTTCAGTAGTCTAGGTACATACAATTTGAAAGTGACACAGGAGTTCACATTAACTTGGATGCATTAGAGTTCACTGTGAACATGAGGCATGCTCTAATGTCTAATTTTCTTGTAATACTACTAATTTATTCTGATTGAATAAATTGACTTGTCTGATTGAAGCTATGAAGAAGTTTATAAACAAGCATGACCATTTTTTTTTATTATTTTTTTTTTTGCTAATAGACATATCCATAGTCAGATTCCTGAGTTCTTTCATTCTTGTCCCCTTGTTTGTCCTCATCCTTCAAACCATCTCCTGGAAGGTGAAAAGAGATTTTTTGAATTAAAAATCATAACTATCTTTAACAATATATTTGTACTCTCAAAAAAATTCCGTACTTTTGAAGTTTTCACAGACTAACAGAAAATTTGCATCTTATGCTTTGAAGTTGCATCTGTCTTGACTGAATTTTTCACATTGTGTACACAAAAAGGATATACATTTTTTATTCAATAAATTATTTGGGTTTGAAATTCTTCCAAAAGATACTGTTGTCATACCACAGTATATTTTGGGAGGATAACAAAGTGTCCTACTGAAGTTTTTTTATTTAGGAGCTAAGAACATCACACAAGCTGTACATTACAGTATTTCTATGTGAAGATAAATATGTAGATCAACTTGAGCTAAGCCAATACCACTAATTTGAATTAGTGGCATTCCAATATTTCTTCTTTCTATCTATCTATCTATCTATCTATCTATCTATCTATCTATCTATCTATCTATCTATCTATCTATCTATCTATCTATCTATCTATCCATCCATCCATCCATCCATCTTCCTTCTACCAGTCTCTGTACAGATGTAGATATACCAATATATACATATGTGTGAAAGAAAAGACCAAAGGAATAAAATAACTAATTATTTATTTGTAACCATTAAGATATTCACCACAATATGGTTTCACTTTTATGCTTTGGCTCTATTTGGCAAAAAGATAATTTATAAGAGTTCTATTGTTGTTAACCTCCTATGTTTGCAGAACTGAATTTGAAATTGCACAAAAATAATGTCTGTTGAAACACTGCATCACTTTTATTGTGGTTACTGCTGAAAAAGCGAAGAACAGACAACTAAGGCCCTGGCATCCCCTTATGAACTGGCTAACTTAGGGCTCACTATCGCTTGAATGGCAAAATGAAGTTGATTCACTGACTATGCCTTGCCTGTTCTTGCCACAGGCACAGCCAGGCTCCACTGAGCTTGGCTTTTGTTCTGCACTGTTGCACTTACCCAATAAAGGCATCACAGCCATTATATTGGCTGAATCACTGCTTGGCTTGATATTAGCATGGACATGTCTCCTGAAGCAGGTGCTGACAGACCTGAACATATTCTGCCCGCCTTCCTTACTGCCTGGATGAAAGCCAGGTCCTGTACAGAAAATACTTTATAGCAACAATTTATTTTTTTTTCCTATAGATAATAGACACTATCTGCAGGTTTTAGCAGGAAAAGTTGTTATCATAAGGTTGAAACATTCACCAAACAGCGGACAAAACCAGTTGTCACACAGATGTGCCTTCTGAGCTTAAACCAATACAAGATAGAGGTGCTTTCAATGGCAGCAATTCCTGACAACCACTCTGATGCTTCACAGCTCCTGCAGTTTCTCTCAGCTTGTGTAGCACTCAAACTATAGTGAAAGTGTCATCAGGTTGAGCTTTCTTCAAAATTGTGTGGCATCAAAAAGTGCACTGACTGCTGCCAGGGGTTTGTGGGTTTGAACTCAAAATAGATAATCTGTCCTTGTCACCTCCCTCTGTCACAACCCATTTCGTAGCTTTGCCTTGTGGAGGAGACACTTGTGAGGAGTGTATTTTATTTTGAAGGTGGCACATATGGTGTTACAGAAACATACCCAATTGTTTGTAGTCTGTAGGTGTTTAAATGGGATGGTAATGGATCATGAGAGAGTCCTCCATGCAAGGGCATATAGCTGCTGAACCTTAGCCCTGGTGACAGCCTTGCCTTTTATGTTATTTAGTTGTTTTCTCTCATTATTTGTTTAGTTGTTTTCTCTCTGTCCCCCTGGAAAATAGTAGAAAATACAAACCAGAAGGAAAATAGCTTGTTCCCTTATTTAACTAACAACATCATACATTGAATTTTGAATTAAATGAATAATTCTTGTTACATTCAGAAGCAAGTGGAAAAGCCAGTTGTTTTTAAACAGCTTAAGTTGAAGGGGGCAGTTCATCTCTGACTCCAGGAATTTGACTTTTTGAAAGCACTTAAAATTATTATCTATTTATACTGCAATATCACTGAGATATCTTGAGTTATGCTCCTTTTACAGCTTGTACATTGAGCAGTTCCATGCATGACAGCTGTGCAGCAGAATTTATGCATCTCCAAGTGTGTTTGAATTGGCTGGCCTATTGCTGTCACACAATTCTTACCCACGCTGCAGAGGAAAAAAACACAACAAAACAACTTGTATTTTGTGTAAAATTCAAGCATTATAGTGAGGTGAACACTGGGTAAAGCAGTACGGCTACATACACATACACGTGAGATGAAGTACAGATTTCTTTTGCCAAGTCTTCATTTCACGAGGTAAGGAAGGAGTGATAGAGACATCAGGCTTTCTCTTCAGCCAAAGGCAGGTGTTTCACTACACACCACAGGATGAAACATTCCTCTTTGCCCTGACTCTGTTTTGGTCCAGCACCAGTTCAGCTGGAGATGACTCTGCAATTTCCCAGAGGAGATGTATGACCTTGGGTGTGGTGTTTTATTAGAGATGGGCACATGCAAGCACTCTGCCCTATACCAAGAAGTGTCATCTGAAATTCACAGGGCCTTGAGGCCAAGAAATGCATGTTGAGTCAGTCAAGGTCTGTGCTGGAGCCAAAAAGCTCAGCTGGACCTGACCTGCAGTTAGCTCAGAGTTTTTGCCAAGCCGTGAAAAATTGCTGCCTTGCCTTTCTGTCTGCACTCAGGGTGGGGTCTTTTCTGGGTGGAAGGTAGAGCATGCTGTCCAGTGCTGGCCTTTAAAGCAGACTCCATTTTCACTCTGCAGATCCTTGCTTTGATGCACCCCAAGATCTGACTCTGGCTATTCTGTCCTTGTGTTCTGCACTCTCTGCTGCAGAGCCGCCTCCGTCTGGAGCAACTGGGATAGTTTTGCAAGGCTCTGGAATGCTCCTGGATCTGCGAGGAGCCAGCGTGGTTCCAGCGAATTTTATTGATTCTGGCTCTGCCTCATGGAAAATCAGACACACAATTTCTAAAATTGCAGATAACATAAAAGAGAGGGCAGCAGCACTAGTGTTGTGCTAAGTCTTTAGCAAGCATCCCCCCTGGACTTAGAATTCCTCAGTTTCTCTGACAGAAATTGACAGCCTGATAAGCAATCACTGCACAGTGAGGGACTGACTGAAATATGCCCTTCTCCTTCTGCACACAACTGTAGAGAGGCTTTCAGAGGAGAGGAAATTAAATCACAGAAGATCCATACAAATCATACAAATTAAATAATGCAATAGCCATACAAAATACAGTTATCCACTCAGTGCACCACTTGAGTATCTTAAGTGACTGGGTAGATATCTTAAGCACCTGATATTTCACTACACTGCTGTCTTACAGAAAAGTGGTGTGACTCAACCTGGTTTTGGATAAGGAGGAGGGAACCAGACTCTATATCTTGCACGGACCAAGGTCATACTGGAAGGTGAGCCCAGGCCCCCTGGGCCGTATCTAAATATCCTCCCCATCCCTGCAAATAAAAAACTATCTTACTCTGGAAACTTTCTTTACTTCTCCAGCTTTAAAGAAGAATTACAACAAAAGAGGTGGCAGAAGCTGAGGCCTTGGGCAAACGCATTTTGTCAATAACCACAATTTTTTGCTCAGGCTGCTTTAATTCACACGTGTTCAAACACTTGTTCAAACATATTTGGACATAACTTCTCATCAGATGTGCGCTCAGGATGCAGTTACTTACCCTTTGTTGGACACTGTGACTAGGAAAGTGACTTTCATACATCTCCCTTGATTAAATAACTGAAAGTTTTGGCTGCAAAACAGAAAAATAAAGCTAAAAATGAGATTTTTCAGAAAGAAGTGCCACTTCTACCTCAGCTGTAATTAAAAATTTTCCTTCTTTTCATGGCTACAGTGGAAAGTACTGAAAGAGTGAAAGCCTTTAACTCCTGAAGGGACTATCACAAGTGCTCAGTATGACCTACTGGACAGTTTCTTCTGCACAAGTCTTCAACCTTCCATGAAAAAAAATCTCTAAGTGTTCGAGAGCTTCCCTCCTCTTGAAAATTATTCCAGTATTTGTTCAAATAATGATTATGTTCAAACTAATAAATAATTTATATTTTAAATATAAATTATTTTATGATTTATTTATAAATTAATGCCTGATTAGTTTATTTCCTTAAAATGTATTTTCAGTGCATCTATATATGGATTAATTCCATGTTTTTTACAGTTGACATAAAGACAAATTCCTCTTGAATATGTGAATGCTGGAGATCTAAGAGCCTATCTACTTTTTATGCTGAAGACACATAATAAATCATCCAGGTTTTCTAAGATGTCAGGCAGGAACATCATTCTGTTTTCACTGTAACAGCCTGCTTTCATGACAGGGCTTAGGAAGAGTTCTCTGTGCCAGGTACCTTGTTTGATGTTGCCTGCACAACGCCCTATGGCTTGTACTTTTTGAATTCTTTGATTATGACTCTCTGAGAATTATGCCAGTGGCACCAGTGTTGCTTGGATGGCTCTAGACCACTTCCAGTGCTCTCACATTCACCCCACATTACTGGGTATCACAAAAATAAAAGGACAAGCCACAGAAATGACACTCCCAAGATAAAGGTAAAAAGCAAGATCTCTAAATATGTAAATATTTTTTTTTTCCCAGAAATGTCCTTTTCTTGCTGTATTTTAGGTTTGAAGTTGTTGTGACCCATTGAACTGTTTTTTTCATTAGATAACTGCATCAGAGCTCTGTGTGAGGCGGTGCCATCACTGTATCATGCACTGATGTAAGCAAGTAGAGATTTTGTCCCCTGTTTTTACGTGTATTTAGAAGAGACCTAGTCTTTCACAGGAACAGCCAGACACATTCAACTCCCAGTAATGATTTACAGTAGTATTCCTGAACACTTCATAATATAACAAGATAGTTTGCGTAAACATGATTAAATGATTCCATAACATGTGTTTTAACTGATTAACACACTTAGTAATTTGGTTATAGCAAAATTTTTGCTGTTATCATTGCTTATTTTAAAAGACATTAACATATGAGGATAACTGCAGAGCTGTGCTTCCTTCACATCTATTTCAGGATCCTACCTTAGTGTCTCATTTTAATAACAGCCGTTAATAAAAGTTCATGTTACACCAATAACTGCTTATTCTATGTAGTGACTTAGGATCAGTTTTGAAGAAATATGCTTAGAAATAAACTTTCCTAAAATCATAAGTATTGCTCACCTCACAAAAAGCCAGTTGTTTTTTTTTTTTTAGTTGTTATAAAAACCAGTACATGACAAGACAAAGCAGAATCCACCCCTCTCAGAAGAGTTCTGATGTCGGGAGAGCCATTCTTAACAGCAGCTGTCAGCAGTGGCAGCTCTTCAAGGATCCAAAGTGCTCCTTAGGGAAGGCACTGGGCCCTGAGGAGGAAGAAGCACTGCCTCTCAAGCCTCTGCTTCATTGCCTACATGAGATCCTCAGCTTGGATGATGTCTGGGAATACTTCTCCAAGAAGCAAAGCACTGTCAGTTGTGTGGTCTACACTTCTGGTGCCAGTGCAGGATTCCCCACGGCCACGGCTCCGAAGGGAGCCACTCATTCCCCTGGTGAAGTGGGTACAAGCATGAACTTGTACTCCTGGTTCAGGCAGCACCACTTTCAGGGGGACAATCCCTGCCAGGACCCTGCCTGGAGAAAGGCAGGTGACAATGTATGGCACTTCCTCGTGGGATCTGGCAGAGCTTCCTCTCTGTGGAGTTAATAAGATACGTTGATGAAAAATTTCTTTCTCCACGCCTCACCCTGCCATCATTTGTCTGGGGTGCTTGTTCCCAGGCTAGTGCCTTCTTCACACTGATACAATAGCCCGTGTCTGAAAGGAATCCCTCTCTGCTCTGAGACAGGGTGCCCCTGTTTGCACAGGCTATGCCTCTTCAGATCAAAAATGTGTCAGAAAGAATTGACTTTCCCACCAGTGGGTAAAGCTCTTAGTCACCAATCCAAACAAAAGGAAAGGCAACATACTGACATTTTAAGGAAAACAGCAGGGTTAATCTTCAGATTAGAGATAAATCCTTTTATTAAGATGTTCCTTTTTTTTTAGTTGTTGTACTTTGATTTGCTGTTGCTGTCTCATCTTCTTTCTTGCCCACTTTTAAGAAGACAGTGTACAATCTTATGTTCAGCTCAATAAATTAAACCAGCAGGAGGACTAGCACTACACAGTATTAGCCTTAGGAAAGAGTGACTAAAGCCTGGCTTTGCTCCAAAACTTTAAGTGCTCTTGCAGCCTCAGAGGTACTGGCTCATACCTGTTAGATGCCTACAGCACAGGCTGCCTA
The DNA here is from genome assembly GCA_013399895.1 of Serilophus lunatus. Taxonomy (NCBI): domain Eukaryota; kingdom Metazoa; phylum Chordata; class Aves; order Passeriformes; family Eurylaimidae; genus Serilophus; species Serilophus lunatus. The sequence goes on from VXBA01004930.1 coordinate 751,289, forward strand.
ACTGTCTGTTGCTGTGCTGTAAAATGCCATATAATAGGCATTTAACTCATTGTAGATTAAATTAAGACTTTGCAGGATCTGTCAGAAATGGTACTTTTTGAATAATAGAAATAAATAAATGCCCATGCACAGACACACAAACCAGAGGGACCAGGATGTTAAAGCTGTTTCTAGAGCTCAGTCAGTCTGCATGGAGAGGCTAGATTGTTCGTCAGACAGGGATGGGGACATTCCAGAGTGGCCTGGATTACATTTTGTGTCTAACCTCACTAATTTGTTCCCTCCAGACCAAGGGATGCCATGTGTGCACTTACTGCTGTAACATCAACACTCCTGGTAAGAGTTCAGACCATCACCAGGTATTGACCAGCAGAGTTCAGGTGAAGTCACTGATCCTTTAAGGACCCTTTCATGTAAATCCAGCTGTGTCTGTCCCTTTTTCTCCAAGCTGTTTCTAGCCCAAAGAGCCGCATCCATGACCTCCATTCTTCTTCCCTTCTCCTCTGGGTATTCCCCTCCACACAAACTGCTTCATTTGGAGAATGCCTCTGTTCATTTCCATGCAAAATTTAATCTCTTTTTCAACTGTGATCAAGAGCTGTCATCAAAATTATCTTTCGTGTTGAATTGAGGGTTAGGTCTACTGCACTCAATTTGGGCTCAGGCAGTGATGTATCAGAGAAAGCTTTGCTAAGTAAGAAATCTAGTTCATGTGGTCAGGGCTGTCTACTTAGAGAGCAGCAGCAGCCTTCATTTAGACTGTGCAAAAACTGCCCCTCCAAATTTTTCTCCATGGTGGTAGTCTGGAGACAGGAAAAATCCTTAAGCTAGGGAAGAGATAAACCAGATGTTCACAACAAGGCTTAAAAACAACCTGAGGTCCTCAGGAGGGAGAGTGCAGGTAGGCTTAACAGGAATGTAAAATGTAAACATGAAGGCAAAAGGCAGCAGAGAAAAAATTTATATAATTTAGGACTCTGATTTAAAAAAATAAGAAAATGTGTATCCACACATGACACAAAAATCTGCCACAGAAACCATCCTCAGCTGTCCTCATCTCATATTTCCTCTGTTGGTGAAAGCAATGTGCGACTATATTAAGAAACCTTTTATAGCAATGTGTCTTAACAAATTTATTCTGTACTACAGACTAAATTCACAAGGCTAAAGCTCTAGAGGTTTATGGCACCACTACTAGACTGTGGTAGTGTTGTTTTTTTCTTTATTTTTTTTTAATTAAATTACACATCTGTGCATTCAATATGCTGTTTGGACCAGGGGAAGTTCTTCCACAGAGCTGGATTGTCCACTGACAATCATACACTTGAGGTTTGTGGCATTTAAAGCTGCTGTGTGTCCAAACCATTACTCTGCAGTATTTATGTCTGTTCATCACCTCCTAACCCACGGTTTCTGATCATGCTGGTGTACAAGAAAAAAACGTAGAAGTCAATGAATCACATTTATGATTAGCTATGAAAATAAGCTTTTGGCTCCAAGCCCATCATCCATCCTCAAGCCCCTTAGTTTTCATAGCTTCCTAAATTCCTTAAAAGCATGCATGCTTTTAAGCAGAGCATGTATCAACTAAGAGTTAGACTAACAGGAGTTCTCCTGCTTGCTTTTGAGCAGATGCTCTGTCATGATGAACTTGCCCTTTGGCCATGTATGGCAGCTGCAAGCCAGGAGCGTCTCAAGGAAAAGGGGTAGTAAGAGAGGTGGTAAGTTGTGGCCATGTGTTCAGAGGCAAAGTCACATAAGTGCTCTAAGGAACAGGAATGTCCTCATGCATTTGCAGTTCACAGGAATAAGCATTTCAGTGCTTCCACTCTCCATTCCCCTCCCTAATTGAACTCAGGTGCCTTAGAGTCTGAATTTGTCTCATTTGCCACAGGTGCTGAAAACTCATTAAATTTGGGCTTAAATCCTGACTTTATCACAGATTTTTTTTGCCGTTATGACCTTGGGCATGTCCTGTATTTACAGTTTTTCTATCCAGTCATGAACTTCTCAGGACACATTCATGGAAGGGTTTTTCATAGCTACTTTGTGTCTTGGCCCTGATATAGTGTGGACATTAAACTACACTCTCACAAAAATGACAAAAACTTTCTGCTTTTCCCTCGACTTACTAATTTTCTAGCTTTTTTCCCTCTAGGACACGCAATACAAAGATTTGACAGAAAACAAGCATTGATCAAACAGCAAGAACAGCTTAATCAACTCAACAATCTGACCTGTTTAACAAGACAAAAATTAAAATAAAGTAATTGCAGTTAAACATGAGTGTTGCTTAGAACCAACTCTCATACTAAACACCACGTTTATAACACAAAGAAAATCAATTCATGACCAGAAGAGGGCATTTGACTTCAAGATTTGGCTCGTAGTTGTGGGCTCTCATTTTGAAATAAAAAAAAAAAAGAGCAAATAACCTGCCTAATTATTAAAAATTCTTATCATTAGTGTTTATTTCTATGCTGTACCAGAGGTTTTAACCTTTCAGGAAAAGTTCCCCCTGAAGCCAGGAGAGCCTAAGAACTTGACAATGAAACAAAGAGTTATTGATTCATCCTCCCCTGAATTATCCAATGCCTACTTTCTAACATCAAGATAATCAGGAGTTTTATCCAACCAACATTCAAGAAAAGGAATCTCCTACAGATAGGCTTGTTTGTCCCAAGTTACAAGGTGTCACTTGCTGGTCTGGGCAGGAGCAGTTTTTGTTGTCCTTGTCTGTTAAAACCTTTACACTGGCAAGCATATATGAGTTTTATGTCATCTGAAAGTTTAAAATAACGGATATTCACATATTTGTAGGAAGCTCTCATCATTCTAAATCATTACAGTAATTAATAACAAGCACAAGACCCTCAACTCCGTGAATGTGGCTTTCCACGGTTTTCACAGGAAGAAGAGGAAAAATATGCTCCCTAAAAAGTCTGTGCTTTTGGAAATCTTAATTTAAAGCAACAAGAGTTACCAAAGAGAGGAGATACTGTCCTGCAGCTGAAGGAATAACTGTGTAGCTGAGTTGCAGAGCTGGGTAAAATAGCTAATCAAAAGAAATACTGGAGTTGCTAAAACCATGTGTTTCCTGATGTCACCTCGGCCTTCCTGTTTCATTTCTTCCTTGAAGACACTGAAATTCTAAACTTTGGTATTCTTTTAAGGGAAAAAATCCCTTCCCTGATTTAAATACCAACAAGTATATTGGTATTCCAAGAAGCTTGAAACTTGTTTTGTGTCCTATTGGTGCAAACAAAACACAAAATATTTCTAATTCTCTCCAAAGTTTTAGCATTCTCTGCTCACTAGGCATGAACTAGAATGATCCCAGATAAAATTGCTAACAGCAAAGCGAAATAAATCTGTTTCCACTTCCCTTAGTTACATATAAGTTCATATGAATACTTGCAGCTCGATTATCATTGACCTCAGCAAAACCTCATATTTTATGCCATTCCAAGAAGAAATTCTAGACTTGAATATGCTGAGATGTCCTGCATGACTAGGACAGAGTCAGATCAGCAGCAGCTCAGGCAGTGACAACAAAAAAATAGCTTAAGCCAAGAGCAGACCCAGGAGACCAAAAGAGGGAATGCGAAGGTGTTTGTAACATGAGAGTTTAGGACTGGTTTTCTTGCAAGAGTTTGTTTTCCAAATGAATTTAGGACGATTTAGGTTAGGTGCTATCTGAAACAAAGAAAAGAAGTTATGATTTCAGCATTTTATAGCAATTCATAGTTTTCTCCTGAGATTGTTACAGGTATGCATATGTGCTTGTTAGTAACAGAAATTAAATGCTAGACATATGTTAACGTTGGAAACCAGATCCACAATGAATGCACTAACTTATTAAAGAGATCAACACTTAGGTTTACTCATGACACAGAGAAGTCCCTAATACTATGAAGGAAGTTTGCCAAGTGCAGCTGAGTAGGTGGAACTGACAACTGACACAGTTCAGCCTAAATCAAGACATGCAGTTTTGAAAACAAGGAAACCCAATCATAGCAGGTGATGATGCCAGGATACATGAAGTGCTCCATAATGTGGTATTTTCAACTGGACCTGGCATGCCTTCCCCAGATGAAAGCACTTGCTCGGTCATCAATGGCCAGAGAATGGGGTGGAGACGCTTGGAGAAACATCTGTGGTTTGCCTCCTGCAAGAAGCCAAAGTCCATCACTATAATGGCTTGCTCCTGGCCCAGATTCTACTACAGCAGCTCTGCCTCCCAAAAAAATCAGCAATATGAAAACTTAGTCTGGAAACTTGTGGTGCACCTTTGAATAACAGAGAACTCCACTTATTAGCAGATGAAGCAATGTGCTGGCTAATCGAGGCAAACAGCATTTGGGAAGTACTTATTCAATAATTATTTAGTGCTTCCACATATCATAGATGCTGGCCAAACAGATTCCCTTTACACTGCACAGCACTGCTTCAGCCTTTGGCCATCACTTCCATTATCTAGTATTTCACATCTTTTAATGCTCAGGTACAATTAAAATCTACTACAAAGCACTATCAGAGATACCAGCTACACCTTCACATTCCTTATATGGTTTTTGTATCACAGTAGGGCATCACTGCCTAGAACCTCTATTATGGTAATCACATAAATACCTCAAGTCCAATATTCATGACACCACATGAAATAATTATTTAAGGCAGCCTATGCCCTGAAATGGCCATCATTTACTATGCAGATAAACCAAACAATGGAAGAGCTAGAAAGAAAAAAAACAAACAGAGAGGGTGCTTTTCAAAAATATAAAAGACCTTTCATAAAAGCAGCAATATAAGACTTTTTAAAAGAACACATTGAAAAAGGAGATCAAGGGTAATGGATATGATGAAGATGTCTAAAATCATGAGGGATAGAGAAAAAGTCTCCTCATACAGGGGTAGTGGTTTTTTCATGCATGTTATAAATGTACCTTTAAGTTAGACAAATTCACTGAGAAATGAAGGAGAAACTATTGTTGATTTCAGTTTCTTAGCTTTTGGGCTCTATATATGCACCAACAGGAATTTGTGTCAAAAACATCTGGCAGCTTCGTAAGATAAAGGAGGCTGACCAGACAGTATAACTAAGCAAAGAAATACTTATTTTTCCCTCCTTCACGTGTCTATGTTGTGAAGATGGTGAAGGGGGGAGAAAATTCACTTTTATGAAGTGCATGAAGAGTATTTCAGGAATACTGAAAGAAGTTAAAATGAGCTAGGAGGCACTAGTGAAAGTTTGGGAGGTGGGGTTGGGATGAGTTGGGTATTTTGTTTGTAGTGTGTTTGGGGTTTTTTTGTGTGTACTTTTTTTTTTTTTTTGGTTGGGTTTTTCTTTAATTTTCCATAAAGTTTTGCCCTTTTTAATGAATAACAAATGTGTAAATATGCAGAAAAAATGTGCACACTCTGCAAAGCCTTCATGTATTTCTTTATATTCACACAGTTCAAACAAGAGTCTCATAGACTATTTTATCTGAGGGGTTTTCCTTTCCCAGGACCATAAGAGAAAATGTCCACTGGTGTGGCTAAGCACTGAAGTGATGAGACTGTGCTCTCTATAGCTGGCTATCACAGGGACTTGAACTACAATGCTAGAGAGAGACTCTGCATCCTCAGAGTGAGTTCAGGGACTGAAAATATTGAGGGATACACTGTGATAGTGCTATATATTGCTTTATGAGCTCTGTTCCCTCTGCCACCTTCTAGGCATTATCTTCCTGATATCTTCCCGAGGTCACCACTGTCTTCTCCCTGAGTTGGTGGGACCTGTTTATTTTGCATGTAACAAGATTGCTGTTTACAGAACACAGCACGCCACGTTGCCAAGTCCATTTGTTCTCATTGTTTATAAGTGGTATAAACAGTTATTAACAGCCTCTCAAAAGCCAAAAGTGATTCAGAGTAACCTCTTCAGTCAAGAAGGTTCCCGCCTCTCCGTGAGTTATTTTTTTGGAATCAATATTTTTCAGCTGAAGGTGTCTGTCAAGCTGCCAGCAATGCAGGACTGAAGTATCTAGGTGGAGCTAGAGACAAAAGTACAAGTTTCATTGCATTTCGAGATCATTCTGAGCACGTCAGTTGTTGTGATCCACCTTTTTTCTCTCAGGACAACTCTTAGATTCGCTAATGGGACCAAACAGCTGACAGGAAAGATAGTGAAAGCTATGTAGAAAGTGTAGATGGAAAAGTTACACTCTAAATTTCAATATCACCCTCAGCAGATGTGAGATGTGGAATATGAGACTCTGACTCTGATGAAGAGATGTAATCCAGACTGGTCCTCAAGGGAAGAAGAAGCAAGAAACAAATCAATACAAATTCCACATATATATTGAGTGGTAGGTACATCCACCTCAAAATATATCCCACTATGCTAATTCAATGCAGAAAAAAACCCCAACAAACAAACAAACCCAACTAAGCAAAACTCTTTAAAGCAAAAAGGAAACAACAATGTGTATCTGTGCCTATTTTACATGCTTTGATTACGGACAGTACTTCTAGAGCTTGGCCAAGTCTCTATGTGATGGAGCTAAACAAGCATTAGTGTACTTCTGCAAGTAATTTAACTGAAATCAAGAGTCTGAAAGTGTGAAGGGGTAAGTGTGTAAGGGTCAGGGAGTGTTTTCAAACTGCAGATCATTATTTCCAGGACAGACAGCAATTTTCAGATTGTCTTAAGAGTATTTCAGTCCAGTGATGGCTCCTTTTTATTCCTTCTTTAAACATTCAGTCTTTACATAGAGACAGTATTTGCATGTGTGTATGTGTGTGTGTATTAATTCTTAATATTCAACACAAATTCTTATAAGTTATTGGTCAATAGGGCAATTATATGGCAATTGCCATATAATCCATTTAACATGGGATGCATAATTCTATTAGAAATTGGATGCACAGTTGTTTTGAAAAGATACATAAATGATCAATTAGGTGTTCTCTGCTTTCTGCTGCTAAAACAAGACTTCTAAAACATAAGCTTCCATGAACTTCATGACTGAATATTTTCTCTGGGCAATAAACTAAAGACTAATGGGTAAAATTACTTGTTGTTGTACAGTCAGATTATCAGATTGCAGAGCCAGGAACAATCTTGATACTAAATAAGATAAATACCAAGCACACAATGTGAACCAGTAGTTTTTTTCCAAAGGTGAATTAGGTGCTGATGAGGGAAAAATCCTAGTGGTTTTCTTAGAATCCTTCTGGAGATGGAGAAGCAGGGTAGGAACCTCCAACACTCCATAAACAAACTGCACAAGTTAGTGAAAACTGGGTTTGAATGGGTTGACAGGAGCTTTTCAAAAAGGTGGGGTTTTTGTTGTTGTTGGGTTTTGGTTTTTTGGTTTTTTTTAATCTCCTTCTGCAGCTGCAAAATCATCCAGCTTTGACATCAACTGTGATTTTGGCCCATCCATTTATCACATGGAAATTTTACAGGAAAACCCTCTTTCATAACAAACCAAACTAACCAAACTGAATCACTTCTGAGACTTTTCCAGAGGCCACTAATTAGTTTTGCTCCTCGAACTTAACAAAGCCAGTAGTTTAAGCTCCTCAGGGAGGACTGATATACAGGAAGCCTGGCAAAATTTTTTTCTACAACAGTTTAGTATTCAAACCTTCTTTGTTAACTCCCCTTATAAAATGAAGTCATAAACATTCATAAAATAAAGGATGTATGTGCTGAATTCTGTAATCCAAATGCTTCCCTGTCTTCTTCCCTGGCTACTAATCTTGCACAAAAATCCATTAAAAAAAAAAAAAAAAGATAAAAAAACTAAAACTTTCCAAGATGTGTCTGTAATGCTCTGTAATGCAACATGGCTACATATTGTAACACGTATTAGTCTTGATAACAGATTTTGAATTTTGTACTGCAGAAGCCAAAAATGCCTAGAATGGCTTTCCCTCCCCTGTGCCACTGTGATCTTACTGCTCACTTCTTTAAACCCAGGAAAGCCTCTCCTTTTCAGACTGTCTGTGATTTTGTAGTATGCACTTCTCTAGATTTTCAGTCTAGAAAGATTCAGAGCTTTCAGATGTCTGTCAGAATTTACCCTCAACAGAAACAACAGACACTTCTACTAAATACTATTCCTTGTGCCCTATCTGACTATATTTTTGGCACTAGATTTCTAGGTTCCAGCCTATAGAAATTTAAGACAACTCTGATTTACCGCAGCTGAAGTTCTGGCTTGCCATATTTTTCTTTGGTTCCAAGCCATTTGTTAACCTTGCACACATTTGAAAGAAAAGTTCAAACTCTTACACATCCAGCTTTCATGGATAATGCAAAGCGTCTCTTATTTAACCATGTTGGAATTTCAGAAAAACCTACTCACCACTTTTCCCCTTGCATTCCCTCCTGCAGATAACATATGCAGGGCACTTTAGAAATTATAACACAGTTTGGCTAAATATCACAAATAATTTTAGTCTCATGGAACCCCCCTTAGGCATTTAGAGTCAAAGAAATACACACCTGGGTGGGGTTTTTTTGTTGTGTTGGATTTTTTTTTATTTTTTTTTTGCTGTTGTTGCTTTCTTTTGTTGTTTTGTTTGTTTGGTTGGTTTTGGTTTTGGATTCCTCCCTTCCTTTCCTTCCTTTCTTTTCTCCCTCCCTCCCTCCTTTCCTTTCTCCCTTCTTTCCTTCCTCCCTTCCCAAAAATATTTAAGCCTAAACAAACATTATGTTCTTATATCCAGTAGGAATATGGCACATGAAAACAGGAAAGAAAAAACACTTCACCACCACTAAAAAAACCCAAACAAACCCCCTCCAAACAAAACACCCTCAAAACAAACAAAAACCCAACTTCCTACCCCCCCCAAAAAAAAAAAAAAAAAAGAGCCAAAATGTGTTATAATCAACAACAATTAATTCAGGACAAATCTAAATTTTCACCTAAAATCTTAATCTAGCTTCAGATCTTATTGTGTCATGGCTGTTTAGACACATGATGAAGGAAACATGCCTTGACCCATAGAATGTTCTTTAGGCATTACACAGAGCTACTGGAGACATAGGTGGGACAGATCTTCATGGATGGAAGTGAAAAATACCAACCCTAGCCAAAATCAGTAGTCAGTCTCAGCTCATTTTTTGCCCAAGCAGTGTCAGAGAAGGGGAGAACCATCTGGCACAGTTGATGCAAAGTCTACAGATCTTATGAACACTCACACTGCAGCATCTGAAAACCTTCCAGTCTTTTATCTCTGTCTTCAAAGGTAGGCAAGTTCTGTTTCCCCAGTTCAGTTACTGGGATAGAACTGCAACACAGTCTAGAGGGCAGAAATCTATTGTTTTAGCTGAACTTTTCCCAGTGTTTCCCCATACTGTTTTTATGTTCCTGCATCATTTTTTGAACAGGGAATATGTGCATAAGAAGATGTGCTCCTACCAGCTCAATTAGTATAAACAGGTTTGCCTGAGTAGCTTGGTCTCTTACTGAAATGCATGACTCCGACCATTTCATCTCTTCTGTGCGTGGCAGAACACGGCAAAGTAGCAAAAAAGACCTTTAGCTTTTTTCATACCCATCATTTTATTCTAAAGGTCATATTCATTCTTCACAGTTTTCAATTTCAAATCTGTTCTAGACCTCAGCAGGAACTGTACCACTACTTCCTAAAATTAAGCTCTTGCTTAAATGTTCAATCATCAGTAATTTTCATATTATGATTTTGCTCTACAAAGAATGATACAGAAACAGTAGATAGTGAAAGTGAGGGTGAATGAAGACACAGCCAATGAAGGATTGAGTAGAAAAAGGGAAAATAAACACAGCATGTTTATGTAGCAGAACAGAGCACAGAAGCATTACCTCTGCCAGTGTACACGTGTCCTGAAGGTGTTGATAGTTGGACAAGTTATATATAAGTATCCAGTTTGGAACCACTAGTAATTTTGTTATGAATACAATATCTTGCACTAAATGTCAAAGAAACAAGACGTGAATCCCCAGTCCTGCAATACTAAGCAACGGATTTTGGCAGTGTTAGTCTTCCTATACTTCGAATACGTCCTTCAGACTACTGAGTGTAAAGTGACAACAAAAAACTTCAGTGGACTTTCTATCAGCCTAATAAGGCCTGAACTCTGCCAAAAAATTTAACCTGTAATACATATTGTGTTGTCCAGAAGTTCATCCTTCCTTTTGGCAGTGAATAAGAAAGCTTGGTGTTTTTCTCACCATGTAAGTCTAAGTTTTGTTGCCCCATTCCCTGCAGTCACAACTGATGTCATACCTATTTTCTGCAAGATGTCAAGACAAAAATCATTGGTCCTTCTAGTTTTGCAACTGCAGCATATGAGGACACATTTTGGCATATGAGTTTAATCGTACAACAAGGAAACTGCAATCCCACATGGGTGTATGTTCAGGGCAGGTATGGAATGTGGAGGGCGTGTGCCTGTGCTCTGACAGCTACATCCATTTTTAATGAAAGCTAAATGTAAATTATGAAGCCAGTAAGGTGTGTGTGAAACGAAAATACATCTAATTATGAATTTGTCCTTCCCTTAACCTATTATTTGCATAGAACTGATGAAACCACACTGATTATTTTCCTCACTTTCTCCTATCCTAATTTAGTCTTTGAACAGGAAGGCGTGTTGGTAACTCATTTAATTATGTTGGACATAATGTTTACTTGCTCAGTTTAATGCACAAGAGCTTAAATTGTGCACTTGTATTCAAAAAAGAAAGAACATCAGTGGAGGTATTAAAGCTGATAATCAGATGACAGGGTAAATAGAAAAGAGCCATGAAGGTTATTTAGGGTGCAGAACTTCAGTGGAAATCCTGAGGAATTTCTGAGCAGCTACCTCGTAATCTTACCTCGTAATAGGAGCCTGTGATATAAAAACCAAGCAAAGTTTTCGTGTAGGGTTAGTAACATACTTAGCAGCTTTAGTGACTTAACACCAGCTAGAATAGGTAGTATTTTCCACATGTAAGTTGCAGTTCAAATTGCCAAAACACAACATGAGGCAAACAAGTTGTCTTCATTCAATGGATGCAAACATACACACTGAGAGTTGCTACATAATTTTATCAAATCTCTCCAGCAGGGCAGTGCCACAGAAGTGGAACATCACAAAATCTTACTCTATGCAGACAATAATTTTTACAATAACTGACTGCTGTTGAATTGAAGGGATCAGAACTAGATCTAACCAAACAAGGAAAATAAAATATTTCATTTTTTTTCATTCTACTGTTTAGGTCAAAGTGACCAGAAATAAAGTGATTATTTTTATTGAATTTAAAATTCCTCCTTGGGAAAAATATCTGTGTTCAAAACTGCACGGTCACGGTGAATTTTTGGCTGAATAAAAGAAGGAACCAAAAAGAAGATTTTCTGTAAAACCAGGAGACTTGAAACAATTACTTCAAAGGATTTCCCATTTAAAATGGTAAGAAAATGAAAAGAGAAAAACAAGAAAATTCTGGCTGATTATCATGTTAACTTCCATCATACTTTGCCCCTTTCATATTTTTTCCGTGAGTTGGAAAACTTTCTGGTCTCAGTTTGTCTCTACTTGTTGTCTGAACTTCCCCTGTAGCTTTTCCTTTTTTTTTTTTTTTACAATTCTGGTGGCAAAATTTCTCTCAAGATGAAAAAATAATTCCCCTTGTCACTCTCAAGAGAGAGAAGAAAAATAATAGAGATAACTTTTTATAGGTTAAAAGTAGAAATTGGCATATTGGTCTGATGAATTCCTTAAAACCATTAACACAGTCATATAAAATACCTTTCTCACTTTTAATAATCTGGTTGACTTATTACTTTAAGAGCCTCTACACTAATTGCAGTGAAAATTTTGTCGTGGGAAATTAAATAGTAGCTTACCAAGCTGTTTTCAGTAGAAGTAACACAGTTGAATACTCACTGAATTTGAGTTTTCCCTTGTTGCTCTTCAAATACTTTTGTCTTTCCTATCTCTAATGTTCTGGAGTCACTGCTCTCAAAAATTCAGCTCTCCCACTGTAGTAGATACTTAATCATGGCTAAGTATGGGTAACTCTTAAACTGCAAACCAAAAATACTACACAGGGTAAACTACATTATCAATTTTGGAAAGGAAATTAAATTAAGAAAGTAAAGAACTAATCAAACCCCTGTATTTCATAGAGACCTGTCAGTCCTGTTCATTTATAATTTTTTTTATTTTTTTTTCTCAATCTAAGGCAAATCTTTCAACATTGTGTCTTCCACAGGGACAGGAATCTATTTAAAAAATGAAGATGGCAACTTTTGGATGGCCTGCAGCTCTAAATATACTGTCTCTGCACTGGCATTTAAAGAAAATAGATAAGTAAGAAAACCTCAAACAACATTAGGTTAAAAAGAACAGCGATCCCAGAAGAACCACGACAAAATCAAATGACGCAGTTTTCACGGATTATATTGAACGTCCAACAGGGACATAAGAACTTAAATCTCATCAAAAGAGATTTCCATTTAAGCTGCTGGGTCACTTCCACATTTAAAAGCTGCCTTACATTTGAATAAGGATTTTCCCATCTTTGTGAAAAAAGATTAATGCACTATTTAACATTACAAACAGCAAGTGCAATTTAGTACAAGGTTTATGAGTCTAATTTATAATCCAGCACTTCACTCCCACCAGGTCCCACGTCCCCTTTGTCTGTGAGAGATTTTTGCTCATGTTCTTCAATGTCTTCAGAGATGTTACTGTGTTTGCTGCAAGCACAGAAGCTGCCAGCTTTCTAAATCAATTATTTCACTTCACAGTTAATAGTTATTACTGCCTCAGAAAGGTTGCCTTAATTTCACTACGCAAAATCAGATTATCTGTAGATTAATTAATTTTCTAAAATAGCCAATTGCAACACAATTTTAAGCATCATCTAGTGCTTAATTTCCCATGGGTACAAAACACTACACATCACTAAATGATACTGTTTGGGAGTTGGATTGAAATTGCCGTATATTGAGTGAAGTAACAGCACAGATTTTCCAAATGTTCCATTGCAATCTCAGAATGAATGAAAAAAAACCAAAACAGACCGAACAAAACTAAACAACTCCACCAAACCTTAGAGCCTTTATAAGCACATTAATATTGTTTGTGTAGTTGTTTCTCATATAGATGCACTCTGGTTACTAAGTAATGATAATTTACCAGATCTGCAAATTTCCAACCTGTAGCCAGGGCCACATAGATTTTTATTCTTGACTTATCACGAGTCCATTGTTTAGAGACATGCTTTCATTACACCTTCATTTCAGGACAATATGAACACTAGAAGATGTTCATATTTAAACAGGTGAATGCATACAGATGCTTATAACTCAGGCAACAGTAACTAGGAAGAGTGAAAACAAGAATAAGATATTTATGCAAAAATACAGGAAGAAGCCTCCTGGGGAGAGGTAGGGTTTAATGAAATTTCCCTCTTATGCCCATATCTAACCTAAAGTTTTATACATGCATTTATCAGTGACTGTTCCTGAGGGATTCAGTTCTGTAAGCCTGTACTTTTATACCCAGGAAGGGTCATGGCAGTTAGCTGAGTGGGGGTGTTCCACTGCATGGCATGAGAACACAGAATCCTGTAGCTGGGGACAGGGGATAAGGTAATTTATTATCCCACCCCAAGCAGATCCACCTTGGCCACATAGTGACTTGAAATTAACAATTACTTGAACACATGAGTTTGAAAAAACAGAACTGAGGCAAGGACTGGGGTGAATATGGATTAATGCAGAAGGGGAAAATCCTTCATCAGGAGTAAGAAAGTGTGAATTTTCACACAATTTTATTCTTTACATTCTAGACTTCCACAAGCTACTAGAGACTAGTAGACTAGTCTAGTAGACTACTAGAGCCTACTAGAGACTTATTTGCCAGTGATTCTTTCTAATAACAACATCCCTCCGATCCTCACAGTGCAAACTCTCCATACTCAGCAATTTGAATTAAATACCAACTTACAGGCCATGAAACTGCAGCTACCTAACCCCAGCATTTTAAATTTTAAAGCAGCTTCGTGAAAGAGGTGTGAATCACACAGACTGGACTCCCATTTCCATGCTCTTGGCTGAGTAGGGAGAGAAACAACCTTAAAAGGAAGTTGCTGTTTCAAGCTCTACTCTGTCTTCACCCAGTAAAGCAGAATGGTACACAGGTAAATTCCAGAGGCACTGGAGAAATTACCATGCCCATAATGTTGCAAAAAAGCTGTGATGCTTTTAGTTCCAGGTAGATCAGCACATAGAATCACCTCAAATCTCTGTGTGCTGGTCAAGACAAATGTCCTTTAAGTTCCTACGTTAAGACTCTTCTCTCATCAATCCCCTTTGGCAAAATCTTGTCTTGCCATATTTTCTTCTTCTTTCCAGTAACCTGTGGCCTCAAGTAATGCCACAGCACATCATGTTTCTCACTGTTCTCAAAGTTTCACCCAAGTTATGGGAGGGACACATCATCAAAAGCAAATATAAAGCTGTTATTTTTTCTTGATATTGACTCTGCAAGCAGCTCAATTCTCACGAATGCATGCAGGTGCCAGAAACAGTCCAATTTTACACTGCAGTAACTGAATCTTCTTAATGCTCTTGTTAATGTGTTTTAAAATGTGCTCACCAGGACTTTTTCCATATTCTGTGAACCTTTTTTCTGGCTCAAGAAATCTAGCTGTGCTTTGATTCTCAACTGTGCAGAAGATTATTTATTTCATTGTCTTTCTCAAATAATTTAATAAACGAGAATGTAATACCTAGGATGATACAATAAGGTGTGAAAAAATATACCAGGACCAACAGCAAAAACCAACTATAAATCAGAAGACACATTTTTAAAAAAAATTGACATGGCTTTACCACAATTATGAAAGCCAGTAGGTAGCAGGACACTATAACTGAGTTTCTATGGGCCAAGAGTAATTCTACATTGAAAAACTAGTTCTATATTTTTTGGTCTGTGTGTACATTTTGCCTTTTGGTTTTTTTGTATCTTTCCTCAATTAATTAGCGTGTTGTTTGTTTGCTTGTTTTTCTCTTTGTTTGTTTGCTTGTTTGTCACCAGTTCTCAGGAGGCCTTTGTACATGAGAACAGAAGTAGATAGCCAGACATAACACATTTGAGTGGCACAGCTGTGACCACAGACAAAAATCCTCCACAAACTGTTCACTCTGTCAGCTTGTCCTAATGCAAAACTGTTGTTGCATTGAGCATGTAAAGGGTTGTGCTGAGCTAAGTGTTCACTCTCTGGCCCATGAAGGAAAAAAATAAATGGAAAGGCTCCACCTGAGTATGAACCCAACAGCAGAAGGCTCCATGGACAGCCCAAGACAAGAGTTTGTATCTAAACGAATATTAAGAAATTGGATGAAAACTTGCCTTATTGAGAGATATTAAGCACGGTTTTCAATGGCATCTGAGATTTCAAGCACACAACCTCTTCTAAATACCGAACCTGTGTCTTTGTTGCCAGGTTTTTGGACCCCTTACTATTTTTAAGTTGCTTCGTAGCACTCAGCAGTGGTATGGAAGTGTCCTTATTTTATAGACTGAAGCCCAGAGACACCAAAAACTTTAAGTACTGCAGACCAATTCAAGTTGCAAAAGACCTTAATAAGCTCTACTTGTGCTTAAAGCAGTACCAACCAGCTCAGGCTGTTCCAGGCCCATGTAAGTTTTGACTAAGCCCAAGGATGAGAAACCTATAGCCTCTCTTGGCTTCTACATCAGAGTTTGATCACATCTTGGTGAAAAAAACAGTTCTTTTTATCAAATCAGAATTTCTACTTTTGGAACTTGTGCCTTTTACCCATCCCTGCTTTTGCACTGAACCTCTCAGAAGAACTTTGCACCATGTGCTGGTTTTGGCTGAGACAGGGTTAATTTTCTTCATGGTAGCTGGTGTGGGGATATGTTTTGGATTTGTGTGGATAACACAGAGATATTTTAGTCATTGCCGAGCAGGGTTTGCTCAGAGTCAAGACCTTTTCTGTTCCTCTCACTGCCCTGCCAGCGAGGGGGCACAAGGAATTAGGAGGGGACACAGCCAGGACAGCTCATGCCAGCTGACCCAAGGGATATTCCAGACCATATGGCATCAGGCTCAGCATATAAAACTGGCAGAAGAAGCCACTGGGGACATTTGGAATTATATTTTTTTTCTTCACAGTTCTCCTTTAATAGTGATAGAGCTCGACTTTCCTGGGGATTACTGAACACCTGCCTGCCATTGGGAAATGGGGAATGAATTCCATGTTCTGCTTTGCTTACCTGCACAGATTTTTTTTCATGTCTGCCCCAAAATTTTAACTTTTTTCTTTTTTTCCCCAACATCTCATCTATACCCACATATGATCCAAGCTAGGAGAAAGCTAGTTGCAAAGCTTTATAATTTTGTAATATATTATGATAATTTAATTCAAAAGGGTTGATAAAAAAGGAGAGAAAAAAATATTTTTGTAGTGTCCCAAATACCTGCAGCTGAGATTTTACCCCATCTCAGTCAGTGTAGGAGGGGAACTTTTACCATTTCTTTAAAAAAAATTCAAAACCTTTAAATTCAATACAAATACTACACTACCAGCATTTTGGCTTAATCACTTACAAAAATTAATATCATTCTTAGAAAAAGATATGTATCTTCAGAAGACCTAATCACTTTTTTTTTTCCCCAAGTCAAACATAAATTTGAATCAGTTTGTTATAGAAAAGTGTTTCCCAGAAAAATTCATTACCTCTCTCTCAGTGTAGTAACCAGGCACTGTCATCCTGTTAAATCACAGAATTCCATTTCTGTAATAGTATCTAATCAGGCACTAAAAGATTTGAACAGAAGGCATTTTTTCTTGCTTGTTGAGCTGTGATCTAGAAAGGCAACATCAGCCTTATGGGTACTAAAATATATTTTCTTTCTACCCTGATACAGAAAGGTAGGGGGAAGAAGGAAACACATAATCTGTTAAATTGAGAGCATTCCAATGAGTGCTAGAATAATTGCACCAAAAAATACCAGGTTAAATTACCCAAGATATTATGGAATTCCATGACAAAAAATGAGCTTGCTGGCTTTTTGCTGCTCCCCTTTCCAACCTGATTAGTCCTAGAAAATGGAGGGATACATCTCTGCACCAAGTGATGCACCTTATTTTCATCCAGGGATCTGGCTCAGCCAGCTTTAATTTCTCTCATTGTACAACTTTCCTCACCTGGGGCTGGATCAAGGCATGGGGACATCAACAAAGCACAGAGTTTTCCCAATGACCAGCTCCCGAGTTTATTTGAATACCTTCCAATATCATGTTTCTGATGGAATTGAAAACAGAATTTCCTGCTCACAGTGGTGCAGAACAAGTTTTGGAGCGGGATACAAATTAAGAAAGGAATGCATTCAACCCAGAACTTTGCCACTATTTTCCCTTCCTCATTCATCTCACTTTAGATTCTCTGGTGCTCCAAAATGAAGCAGCTAAATAATATTGAGATGTGCCTGACCATGCATCACTTTATTTTGTTTCTGTCCCCATGGTCTTACTTTCCAGGCTGCCCACCCATTTATACCTTTCTGCTGCATGTGTTTTTTCCTTGCTAACTGTTTTATTGCTATACTTTATAAAGTGATTAGAATCTTAACTAGCAATGGTATCTAACCATAAAAGGTACAGAGAACCACTAGAGACACATCAGCTGGTGGAAATCAGCCAAATTATACTAATTTAGCTGAAATGTTCCCAAATTCACTTCTTTGGAGCATCTGGCCACAAGAATTTAGACTACCAATGCTGAGATACAGACTGACCTCGACACTGATTGTGTAAAACTGGCAGTCCAGACAGAATGGCTTTGGCTTGAGCTTTCACAAATTACCCTATCTACCCACTGTTCTTCATATTAATGATTTGCCTGGCTTTTTACCAAATCAGTGTTTATTTGCAGTAATGTAATATAATGTTAATTGCTTACTCATTGAAGTCTAGCTGGCATTTCCCCTCCTGCAGGGATTTGGCAGGGCAGCACCCTCATGTCAGTTGTCTGTGTTTAATATGCTAGCTGCTTTCCTATTAGACAGTTCCAACCCACTCTGCATTCTTTGTTTTTTCTTTGCTCTCTTTCTCTTTTAATTTAGGGATTATTGTGTGGTTGGGTAAGCTCAGAGGGTGATATACTGCCACATCCAAAACCAAGAAAACACGGGTGGTACTTTTTGTACATTGCTTGTTCTAGAAGTGGCATGAAGTAGTATAATGCATAAAATAAAATGTTGTAGTAGAGGACAAAATCTTAACCATTTTCATGAGAAATCTTGCCACAAATCCTAGTGGGACTATCTGAGCCTCACAGCAGGATGGCCGATGAAGGATCCCAGTTTATCAAAAGCTGCCTTAATTACAGCAGGACAACTCTTCTAGGAGATATGCCAGCAAGTATTGAGAAACTTTAATTCATTTTTGAACACTTGGGTTTCTTTAGATGAAAGGTAGTATATAGAGATCCTGCTGTTAAGCACAGATCACTGACATCTGACAGAATTGTCAAGCCTAGAACTGGGATAAAACCCAGCCTTAGTAAAATTTGATGAACAGTCGTATGTTCCTAAAGATATCAAGGGATAGTGCAATGACCTCTAGCCCCCCAGAACACACATCATTGGGAGGTCAGTGGCAGCCAAACAAATAATCACATTTGCCCCAGATGCTTTGTGAAGGCAGTGAAAGAATCAGCAAGACTTTGTCCTGAACTTGAGCCTCACTGTAGCCCTCAAACACTGAAGGTCAGACAGGAAGGTCCACTGCTTTCCTCTTGAATAATCTTTGTAACCTCCTAAAATGAGAAGCTTTTGATTTCACTAAAACAAATCCATCTAAAAATAAAAAATACTACCCCTCCTCATACACTCATTTCAAAGTAGTACATTATTTTATTATGAAGCAGAAAAAATTGGAAGTGAGTTGAGGTAAAAAAACCACAGGAACAAGATCCACGAAACTAGTAAATGGATGTCAGATTTCAAGAAATAGTGATAGTTTGGAGGCTGAAGACAGGGTAGAAATTCCCCTCATGGAATTCAGGTTTTTGGAAAACAGGCCCTTATCCTGTCAAAAATCATTGTGTATTCGTGAAAGGGTCATCCTGTGTGAATTGTGGTGTGTTCAGGAATCCTCAAATTATTGTTTCTCACACAACTTTAGCTGAAACAATCTTTTCTCTGTATGTGACTCTACACCTCATCACTCTCTACAACTTCCTGAGAGGTGGTTGTAGTCAGGTGGGGGTTGGTCTCTTCCACCGGGCAGCAACTGACAGAATGAGAGGACACAGTCTCAAGCTGCGACAAGGAAGGTATAGGTTAGATATTAGGAAGAAGTTTTTTACAGAAAGAATAATAAAGTATTGGAATGGTCTTCCTTAGGGGGGGGGATGGAGTCACCATCCCTGGATGTGTTTAAAAAAAGGCTGGACGTGGCACTTGGTGACGTAGTCTAGTCTAGTTGAGGTTCTAGGGTAAGGGTTGGACTGGATGATCTTGGAGGTCTCTTCCAACCTAGTGATTCTGTAATAAAGCTTACAAGAGGAGACTGTAATTATGAGAGAATGGAAAACCGAAGAACCTTGTCCACACCTCACCTTTAGTCTGAACACTAACAAAGATTAAATTTAACTCCCCACCATCAAGGAAACTGAAAACAGGACCTTTCAAACAGCAAAATTTGTTCTGAAAAAAAATCTTAGAAAATACAGGTATTAAACCCATAAAAATGTAATTGAATTTTAAAATGGAATTTTAAAATGTATTATCTAGTCTGATAATTTTCCTTCTTTCCAAATAACAGAACACTACATGTTTTTTACTCCACCAGAAGACAGAGAAGGTAGAGTGTCCAAAGGAGGGAAGGGGCAGAGGAGGGGCAGGGACTGAGCTCTGCTCTGTGGGGACCAGGGATAGCACCCCAGGGAATGGCCTGGAGTTGTGTCAGGGGAGGGTCAGGATGGATGTTAGGATGAGGTTCTTCCCCTGGAGGGTGGCTGGGCACTGAACAGGCTCCCCAGGGCAGTGGTTGCAGCACCAAGGCTGCCAGGGCTTAAGAAGCACCTGGTGACATTCATGGAGTTGTCCTGTGCAGGGCCAGGAGCTGGACTTTAATGATCCTTGTCCTTGCAACTCAGAATATTTTGTGATTCTGTAATTTTGTATGATAATTACTTGTAATTGGACATCATCAAAGATGACTTATAACTCATTAGTGCAGTACTTTTCCATGACTTTACCTACTGTACTGCAGCCTAGCAATTAGTTTACAGGAGTTTATCTTTGTTCTCAGAAAGAAACAATTCTCTTCAAACTGTTCTTGCCTGTGGCACATGACAACAAGAAAACAGTACATGTAATAACCCTCTGGTAGCCATCTTTCACATGATAATCCCAAGATTTTTTTGGACAAAAGTGAAGATAAATTACCATGAATGTTGCACCTTCAAACATCTGGACTAATTAAGTTCACTATGCTTCTGATTTTAAATGTTAATTTAGACAGAGGGAGGCTTGGAAAATTGAATGTTTTCCAGGCTTCTAAACTCCTAAGATTATCCTATCACTTACAATTTCAGCATGTCAGAGCTCTCTTTCTCTATCAGTGGGATGTGAAGGGACAATACATAAAATGTCCCAGGAAAGGCTAGCCTAAAGTAGAACATAAACCTATAATCTGCAATGCAATGTGTTGGACTGTATCTTCAAAGAGAAAATGCTTTCCCTGGAGGAATAAAGCAAAACTGGAGTTGGGTGAGCCTCAGAGGAAGTGCAGACTCACAAACCATTGTTTATATTTGAATCTGGAGTTGAAATTGATGCTGGTGGCTCAGATCCTCACCACAGAATGTGAATGGTACCAGCTACAGAGGCAAGACACTTGAGGGAAGAAGGCTGAAATGGGGAATCAAATTTCTCCAGAAATTGATGTGCATGGTAATATGATTGTAAACCTATTTACGTTTTATTTGTTATTT
>VXBA01004930.1:781868-858560 GCA_013399895.1 Serilophus lunatus
TTTTTTTTTTTTTTTTTTCCCCCCACCTCCCCTTACAATGCCCCTATTTGATGATACCAGAGAAGGCAAACTTCTATGGGTCGCTTGCCCCTTATACCAGTATATAATTAGTTTCCATCAGGTTTATCTCATAAAAAAAATGAGTTAACTCATCTCAAGACCGAGTCAGTAGTCTGATTCTTTCTTGTCTTGCAAGAGGTTTATATAGTTGTGGCGATAATTTAATGTAAGAAGTATTCCTTTCTCATTTAGCAGGAATGGATAGATTCTACACAGATTAAAAAGGAAAAAAATTTGGAATTTTTTTTTTTTGGATGACATCTTGATCTACCTGAGATGTAGAAAAAGAAAAGCAATGCCAGGGATAACTAAGACATCCCTTCCTAAGGCATTCAGTTGTTCCAATGTCTCTCTGTCAGTTCCTAGATGTTTTTTCAAAGGTTATATAGTTCAGAGTAGTTTGGAAGCCTTCTGTACAGGAGCTTGGTGTGTTGGAGAGCCTCAGTAGAAATGTTTGCCAAATTTTATTTTTTCAATTTTTCTGATTTCTACACTGCAAGTGTGTTTACTTTATGTGGACTATTGATCCTGTCTCTTTGTCTTATTTTTCTCCAATAGCACTATAAGCTGGGAACTGATAGGTGCTTATTGTGCATCAAGCAACTTCACATTCTCCTCTTTTCCTTAATATCCCATCTAAACCGTACCTGGCACGATTAAAGGCCATTTCCATCTATCCTATTTCTTCCAGATCTTTATCCTCCATGTGGTCTGGACTAAGATTATTATTTTGGTGTACTCTGTGGTAGTGGTGGCTTAGGATGTGACCACGTTACTCGTAATGAAACTGTTGTATGTGTTCAGTACTGCAGTTATGTCCGTTCTTCATGCATAATGTATGAGGACTATAAGAAGTAACACCTTCCCTTCTCAGAGAGGCAAACAATGGGAGAGACATCTGCCTACACCTTTTGTCCTTATCTTCTTCCTTTCTGGAATATCTCAGTCTTGAAGAGCTCTTCAAACCCCAAGTGATTCTGTGGCATTATTCTAGAGGGGTGGCTGCAGGATCACGAGCAAGTGATAGTTGGTGCTGTTCTCCTGGATGCTCCAGGCTTCAGAGCTGTTGTCTGTGCCAGTGGTGCACTCACTGTGAAAAATATTCCACTTTCCCAAAAATCCTCTCCCAATTATGCCTTATTATATATAGTGAGAATTTTCTGCAAACTGAGAGTGATCTTATTTCAGTTAAAAAAAAAAAAAGAAAATTACACTCAATAAAGGAACCATCATTTAGAAACAAAATTCAAATACCAAATCTCTCGAAATTTCTGTTTTCAAGGTGTACATTTCTACCACCATGAAAAAAGTAATAAGGTCCTCAGGCCACCTCTTGACACATGTAACAAACCACTAGATGGTTCTCTGGGACCTCCTAAATCTACAGTAATTCCAAAGAGAACAGAGAATTAAGCACTTGAAGTTTTAATCTCATTTCTCAACATGTTTGATATTCTAGTTGCCAAATGACTTTCTGAATCAGATAATGTGTGTGAATTGAATTCAGCTGAATGTCATTCCCAGCTGCCATATTGCATAGATACCAGATTATAGAAAATCAATTGCATGGCTTTGCACTCTTGACGCTACTCAAGATAGACTTCAGGTAAAAATTTTACCTTATTTCTTTTTTTACAATCATCCAGTCTTGAATTAGGAATATCTTTCAACTCATTACTCTCACAATACAAAGAAGCATGTTTGCAAACACTTTCATTTTATTTGATAAGAGCAACTCCATGTTGTCTCTCAAAGTGGAAGATTCTTTGGTCAGCAAACCCACCAGCATTTCTTCCAGCTTAGATCTGTCTGTAAGTGCCAAGGAGACATATAAAAACACACAAACCTGACGACTTGCAAGTTATTTCTTTGCTATAAGACTTAAGGAGGAAAGACAAGCAAAAGAAGATGCAGAGACTGACATTTCTGAAAATTAGACTGTGATTAAAATTCTCAGGAAATTTAGCATATTACTCCTCTAATGTCCTCTGTGAAATCTTCAACTCATCACAAACTACCTTCTATGCTCAGGTTGGTGATAAAGTTCAGAATTCCACCATCAATAGATGCTACTGGCAGGTGTAGGTCTTATCTTGCATGGATCATGTTCCTGCCACAGGTAACAGGCAAACTGTAAGGTTTGAGCATGGCCTTCAAAAAAAGCAAGATCTGTGAAATAAGAAATGTGCATCAGTAAAAAGTAGGAAAAAGGGATGATTTTTAAAATGTTAACAATTTATTTGAGATCGGTTTCTATAAAGCTGGCATTATCTTCACTTCTTTTCTGCTCAATCAACCACATGCTAGTTCTCTTTAACAATCAGCTATGCTTCAGGTTGAGATTGAAGTTCAGCCTTTTTTTTAAGAAGTTTGTTTTAACCAGTTGTGAATACTCAATCCTATTCCATGAACTTCTTTCTCAGAAGATTTCACAAGTATTTAGAAAGAATAGAACAGGAAATATAGTTTACTGGATTAGGCATACCTAAAAGTGAGAAATAGATGTGTTTTCTGGAAGAACAATTGTGCTAGCGAATCATAACTTTGTTTTGTTTTCAGAAAAAAAATTCAGTTTCATTGCTTCTTAAGAAGATCTGGGTGATTAGAAAGAATACCAGAAAAATTCAGGGTGCCACAACAGCATTTTATATTCAAGAATTTTGCTTTTCACTCGCACGTTTTGTTTTGTCCGAGCTTCTTTAAATTTGGAGTTTTGATAGAGGGAAATATATTTTAAACAAAGATTTGTTTGATAAAATGTTGTAGGCAAGCTCTGGAATATGTTCTTCCCTCTTTAGCCACTCCTTAGGAATGTGAGATACCTGCATGCTGCAAGTGCACAGGGAGAGGCACTTAAGTCAGTTTTGAGCTCCTTTCTCTCAACACTCAAGCAAGCAATGGCACAGGAGCAACAACACGTGACAGGATTTTTTTTTTATATGCAACAGTTCCCAGCCTAATGGATTCGACAGCTAACTAAGTATTTATGTGGAGCACCCAGATCTGCCAGCATATGTATGCCACAAAGCTGCCAACTCAACTTTTAACTGGTTATTCACAAAGCAGCTCGACCAGATGACAACTAGCCTATGTATAATCATCAGGTGAAAACTGAACACAGCAATTTAGGGACAAATCCACCACGTCAGCTTTCAAGTAAAGTTAGTTCTGCTGTATTCAGTGACACTGTTGACAACTTGACATATTAGTAAAGCAACTTTTACAATAAAGGGTCCCCTTGCTAAAATGGGGACAGCAAAAGGGACAGGTGGCTCCTCTTGTGGTATTTCATCTTTCCTTGAGGCCTCTTATTCTCCTGGTTTTTACTTGTCACTCTTGATAACATAGTGCTAGGCAATCCAACAGAGGAAGCTGAGATCTAGTCTAACTTGTGTCTTCCAGTAAAATTTATTATATAAAATGCATTTTTTTTTTCCCTTATGTTACTTATAAATTGCCTCTAAGTGATGGTATGTTCTTTAGGTCAGAGTTTGCACAGAAGAGATATCAGAATAAAAATGTGTGATCCTGATAGGCAAAGATGGAAAGCAAATTCTGTAGTGATTTCCCTCCTTGGGCATTACTTCAACTCTCTTTGATTAGTTTTGTGGAGATATGCTTGCTGGTAGGTGTCTGTAGGTATCTACTGAATAATACTCCTTCAAACGGAGTCTCTAGAATGGCTGCAAATGCTGTTTGGCACACACTGAAACACAGAACAAGGGGAATTTATTGAATTAAATTCTGTCTTTTCCCTCTAGGAAATAACTTGTCTATACCTAGTGAATAAAAAAAGAGCCTGCAACAAGATTAGGTAAAAAGAGAGTTAATGCAATATTTTGTTCTTGGGAACAGAATAAAAAATGGATACAGGTGAACAGAAGCCACTACAAGGAGATAAAGTTGAAACCAAATATTTGAAATTCTATTAAAATCAAAATATTGTGAGATAAACTTGACAGCCATTTCCTTGAAGACGCCTTGTTTTTTGGCCAGTAATATTCGGTCTATCTGAGATGAAGATTGGCAAATTATGTTCTGGCTGGGGGAGTGTAGCACAGACAGCCACATCCCCAGCAGAAGAGGGGCTACTGTCCTCAGCAGGACAAAATTATTAACTAATAAGTCACATATTTTCCAACAAGTCAGCCACAAGATGCTGTGAGCACCACAGTCCTTTCACAGAGGCTGGAGCGTTCAGCTGCTGCCTTGTGGCAAACCCCCACTGAAACTTGCCCCATTCCACCTTTGCTTTTTGTCAGTTTCTGCTCAGGTACAGAAAAGTATCTTAATCATTGCCTCAGCTTCATGAGGATGCCACTGCCACCATTTCCATCAAGATTTGTGATTTGACAGCCATTTTGATCAATAATTTATATGTTAATTCATCCTGCAATTTATAGGGCAAAATAGTAATTGTGAATAAAAGCTGCAACAGTCATTATTGCCTCAGCTAACTGGAGACTCATGTTTCTAAGTGAATTCTGTGTCCATTTTCAGTAAGCTTTTATCTTGACTTTAATATGGAAGAAAAAAAAGCTGTTGACCATAACAAAATAAAGGGTAAAACATTTTATTTTTTATGACAAACTCACTTTCTCTGGATAATACATACTGTACTGAGCAACAGGTGAGGAGTTTCCTGTCTTTACAGAACCAGTGCATTTCTCCCTGAAGCTCTTGCATGATCTGAAACATCAGGGTAAAGAGTGTCCTGGCAAAGTGTTTGGTACCAGCTCCATGGTTAGGTGGGGGACTGAAGAGAAGCTGTGCAATTAGTGGAGACCACTACCCACAGGTAACGTGTTAGTCCCTTCGCTCTGGTATTGAATCTTAAATTCTATTGGCATGACAGATTTAGTCACAGTGGAGCAGTCTCTATGCAACTATGTAAATAGAGGAACATAAGACCGTTCTCAGAGAGGTATTTAATGTGTTTTTGTATAGTCAGGAATGTTGAATCTAGGCTTTTTTCTCCCCCTCATGTGAAATAGTAATGAATGGACATTAATGCTACAATTTCGTTTCAAGGTTCCTCAATTTGTTTCCATGAGTGCGACAACTTCTAAATACTCTGTTACCTTTTCAACAGATTGAATCTAGTGTTCTTCCACTATAATTAATGAGTTTTATTATCCTTCCTTGTCTTTTATACAGAGTTCTAATTAAAAGACTGTAGTATTCAAGATCACTCTGTACTGTCAGGAGAGATTCTATTTATACTGTCTGACAGTGTCAATCTGAGTTTTGTTTTCACTGTTGCCCAATACTTCAGTTGTTGTACCTGACAGCTGCATCTTTGTTGAAGAACATGTTGCAATCCCCTTTCAGCCCCACTTTAATAGCAGCAGGACACTCCTCTGTGAGGAGTTGAGTTGTCTATACATAGTTGGCTACCTGCCTAAGGTGAGTTTTAAGATTCTTGCTTCAAAATGGTTTCCTTTGCTTTCTTTTCTGTACAAGGTGGTTTTGGGTGACTGTATTCAGATCCTTGCTCTCTCAAATCCTTGTGTCCTTCAGTTTTACAGAAGTCTGATGAATCTTCTTGGATGCTCCCTCTGCCCTTCTACCTGCATTTTGTCAAGGCTAGATAGGAGAAATAGGCCACCTGATCATTTTACCTTCGGGAGTTAAGGAAGAGAAGACTAAACATCCAGAGATGCCTTGTGTTTCACAGCACTGGGTCATATGGGCACTCTGACTGCTCCAGTGCCTTATATCATCACATGGTGTTGAAAATGCTCCTCTGGGACCAGCAAAAAAGTCTGCAGAGAACAATGACAGGTAGTCAGATCACAAGCAAGGCATCTTATTAATCTCCATTAGTCAAATATTCGCTAATTAACCTCCATGAAAGTTAGAACTTTTTTTCACTGTTCTATTTTAAAGTGCATAGTAGAAGAATTGTGCATTTCCTTCTCGCTTTTTTTTGCCGTTGTTTTAGTGAGATATAAGCACATTTATGTCCTGTATTTGATATATCCTACCCTTAAATTTGCATCATTTACTGATGTACTTTCAATGGGCTGTTTTTTAAAATAGAAGAGGTAGTACTAAATTGCCAAAGAAACGTCACTTCTCTTTTATGTGCTTTGAAATATAGTAGCAGTTGAGTTACTTCTTCCAACTCTGCTCTTCATCTATTCAAAATACCACATTTAAACAGTCGCCCTTCTACCCTGCTATTTGTTTATTTTAACAAGTGATACTCCAGGGGAAAATGACATTTGTTCATCATAATGTCTCAATTATCTTGTTGGCAGCTACTTTCTCTTGAGCAATATTTAGATTTAATAGGAAGAGTATGCCTTTAAATTACAATATATTTCAGAATTTTGTTGGAGTTACTTCTGATGAGAGGGCACACATCAAAATTCTTTAGAAAATTGTTCAGCTTTTCTGTAAAAGAGCTTAACATTTACCATACAAATGATGTTTTTCAGAGAAATGAGGAAAGACCATAGAGTTTAACAAGCTTGTGAAACATTGATTGAAGCCACATTATGCCCATCAAAATACCTGCCTGTCCCAAAATGCTGGCTGGTGGGACAAAACAATGCCAGATCTCCTATGAAGAGAGATGAACCTCAGTGTTAACGGGCAGCAGTCAACTTATTAAAAATCTTCCTATCAGAACTTCCTCTTTTGATAGAAAATTAATTTAACTAAACAAAAATTTTTAAAGGAAAGTGTCTCCAATTCAAATTAGGGGTGAAAAATATTCTTGGCATTTTTTTTTCATCCTCAAAAGAAATGCTGCAATGTTTCTTCCTTTTTAGTTTTTCATCTTGGATATTTAAAAAATGTATTTTTTTCCAAAATATTCATACTTTCCAATGAAAAAGTTCCCTTGGAAAAGCCTCCTTTTTTGGATTGTTCTGCATGGCATGTTCTTTCCCCCTTTGCCATCCACTCTGTCTCAGAAGTTTTAGTAAATGAATTCTTGCCAAACCCCCAGGAATTTCTTGTGGAACCACAAGCCTTAGCATGATGAGCTCCTTTAAAGACAGTGGCTTCAGGTGGGAACAGAGTCCTTGTGAAATCTGACCTTCTCCGATTTTTGATCCACTGCAAAAATAACCTATGGATCCCATATCTGTGTCATTTTAGAGCCTGTGCAGCCTCCCTTCTGCACCTGTGAGAGGTCTGTGTCAGACACTTCCACCTCAAAAGCGTGAAATCACAGGGAAACAGGCTTGTTTAACACAGATGGGTTTTTTGCTTCAAATGCCACAGATACACAAAATATCTCCGGTATTTCAGATATTCAATGTTGATATAAATTTTCTTTTGAGAATAAATTGCTTCATGTGCAACATCCTGAACTAAATCCCCTCAGGATTTAGTGTCTGTCCATCTGAAGATGTTGTGGATGCTCTGCAGGTGTAGAAGTTTCCCAATCCATGGTTCTATTAGTGGAAAAGGGAAAAAACCCCTCTAAACCAAAAATAACTCAAAACCAAACCCCAAACCCCCACCAGCATTCTAAATGCAACCGAAAAGCTAAAATAAGGATTAAATTTAGTTATTAATTTTAAACAAAGGGCAATCTTTCTGAGAATGCATTAAATAATCCTCTCTTTTGAGAGTCTGCTGTAGCTCTGGATCTCTCAAGGATTATTCTCATTAAATGAATTTACTTAATGCTTTATATGCAAGAGCACAGGAAAACAAAAGTGAGCAAGACAGTGATACTCATGCTCTAGTTACAGTTCCATTTAGGATAATCATCCTTTCCAGTGAATTAGTACATTGTGCAGCCTTAACAGTGAGTTTAATGTGGAGGCGAACTGCCAAGAACAAACACAAACCAGGAAGGCTCTTTGTTCGTGAGCATCCCAGATTTCCTTTTCAAGCTTAATACATTTTTCCATCTGCAATGCATGCAGGAATGTGGGATTAAGCTTCTCTCTGCATCTCATGCAGCCTCCTATGGAAAAGCACACTGAATTATGACTCAAGGAATTAAGTAACATCATTTCCCCATCAGTTAATACAAATAATTCTTCCACTCATTGCACTATATCTTTAAATTTGTAACACTTAGAGGTTTGAAAAGAGGCATGTACTTGCCACTTTTACGATAAAACCACCTGTATGAACATCATTTTCCTTCATAAATAAAACTGACAGGAAAACTGATGAAAACTGATGAAATTAACTACTCCCACCACTTCGAGGTACATCTGCACCAACAAAAGGACCTGTGAATCATCACAGATTGAATCTCTTGCTTTGTGTATGTTGCATTTATTTTTATTTCAATAATTTGGTGTTGGTGGGGTGGTTTTTTTTGTAGCTGACAAAGCAGAGTTTCCCTAGAAAATGTACCGGTTACATTTGAAAAATGTAGCTATGAAATATTAGGAGGCTTTATGTAGCTATGAAATATTAGGAGGCTTTACAGCAATTTCTGAAGATGACAATGAAGGAAATAGTAATGCCCATTAGTATCGACTGAGAAGAAGAATTGTTTCTTGCAAAGAGTTATTTTCATTAGAAATGGTTTTCTGTTGGCTGATTCAGACCCAAGACATTTATCCAGACACTATCCAAAATTATCTCTGTGAAGTGAAAAAAGAAAGGGGTTCTTTTTCATTAGAATTAATTGGGGGGGGGGGGGGGGGNAACTTCATTACTAGAAATTAATCTTCCTTCAGGACACTGTAGGGGGGAAAGTGACACTTTTAAATATGGATTAGATGAACAAAGTCAGTGGTTGCAAAGACCCATCCTCAAGAAAATTTTTCAGCCTTAAACTCAGGCCACAATCTTCTTGAAGGAAGGAGAAACTGATAGCAAGAAGAGAAATTGAGTTGTACCAGTTTTACTTGGCTCATGCTTGATAGATGGTTCATGTAATTGCAGCAGATCTTTCATCACTAATTTCACTGAAAATAGGATGCTGACCTGAGAAAAGAGTTTCAAGAAAATCAAACTCATCTCTCAGAGACTGAGATATTTGAATGAAAAATGATGGCAGGAAATAAACCTTATTTAGTAAGTCCAAAAAGAGAAAGGAGGGAGGGTGTTTTTTGCTGTGCTTTGTTCTGTTTTTTTAAGGGAAAGAGAACAATTCTGTAGATGAAGTCAAAGTTATTTCTAGTTCAGGAACAGAACAGTTGTGGATATTTTGACATCAAAATCTGATGACTACCTGTTTTTCTTGTAGATCTTAATTGCACACAGTGAACTTGTCAAAGAAGAGAAGCATTCTTCTTCAGTTAACCACCTAAAGAAAAGGATGATAAATATATGCGAGGCATATACATTCTTTTCCTTGAACACTTTGTGAATATCATCTCTATGTATTTTTTTGTTAGATCTACTGCCTTGGATACTGAGGAAATGCTGATGATTGCACTTTTTCCAATTGAATAAAAATGTTTTAATCCAGAGGATTATGTATAAATCATGAGGTTTGATTATATAGTAGTTTTTTACATAGTGGACATGTTTCGGATGAAAAGAAAGATTAATTAAAAAGGATTTTTATCTATTTTAATGAGTTACAGTAGTTTCTGTAGCTTTTATCTTTGTTCATGCCTTATTCTGTAGGTTTGCTGGTACTTACAAAAAAGACATCCATGCTCCTTTGCAATGTAAAAACGGCAGGAAATGAGTGACACTTCCAGGCAGAGAAAAATTAAGAGGAACGACGTGTACTCTTGTAATGAGATTCAGGATCAGGACGACGTCAGGAGATCTCCTTTGTCACCCTGAATAACACACATTTGCTCCTACAAATGACTGCAAAGCATCCCAGATGTCACCTGTCCAACACCACTCATGACCACAGCTTGGTTTTGGCTCAAGTTACCCCAGTCAAAACGTACAAGTTTTCAAGAGACATAACACATTAATACAGAAGAGAAAAGAGGAAATAAAATAAAGACAAAACAACTAAGTGATATTTAACCAAAACTTGTTTCAGTTAGTGTTACAATTGTCTCACTTTCTTGCAAAGTTGACTGTCTTCAATAAAACTCGTAAGAGCAATGCTGATGATAAATCACCGAAGAATTCACAGCTGCACTGAGAGAAAAAAAGCTTCCAAAATAAGTGCACTATTTTTGTAGCTGCTATATGTTCTAAGGCAGTTTCAAAAAATTGCTCAACGTGCTCAGCCAACAGAATTTACCAGATGCTCCAATGATTGCAAGAGAGAGGGACAATGTTGCTGTCTTTTCTCTCAAGGTAAAGATGACTTGACATCTCTAAGCACTTTGATTCCAACATGGTAATAATGAAGTCTTCATCAGCCCGTAGTGCATTTTACCATAGAGAAAGTATGTGACTGAGCTGGACCTGAGAAATGGTCTCTATTAGCAATTTATTTCATAACTATTTGGGGACTGTTGAGTTCTAGGAACATTTTTGCAGGCATACAAGTACCTAGTCTGAATTTCAAAAAGGTAAAGACCAAGATTTCTCTTTAACATATGCTGCCACATCAATTAGGGCAATGTTCTCTCAAATAGTCATTTTCATTGCCACCAAAAATTTTGGCAAATTTGGTAAGTTGCTCTCTTGGAGACAAAACATAAATCTTACTTAAAGAATGTGGTGTGTTAATCTATGTGTCCTGGAAAATAGTTTCTGAACTACTTGAAAATGTTACTAAGTATGAATGTACAGAATTATACAGTTGATTTTGCTACTGTGATCTCCCTTTCCATGGACATCAGTTCATATTGCCATAAAATTTATTAAAACTGCACATGATGGATTTCTTGCTCTTACTGAAACATGTATTTTCACCACTATAAAGCTGAAAGCAAGAAAAGATGCTGAATTTCAGAATAAACTTCACATTTGGAAAAGGCCATTTGTCCAGATAGCTTTGTAGAAAATTTGGATGGACCGTTGCTTAACTATGTTATATTTGTGTCTTGCACAACCCCTGACTGTATCCATCTGTGGTTTGATCATGGATCTGTTTCCAAAATCTTCAGACTGTTTAGTGTTCCTGCAAGAGAGAATCAAGACTGTGAAAGAGTAAAGGTCCTTTTTACAGGTTTTCAGTGTGGCTCTGCCTGTGCTCCTCTTTCTAGCTCAGTTCAGTTTGGCATATGTGCTTTTCATGCAATAGGGCCTTCTCTACAGGAATGTTGCATAACCCATCAGCCAGGTCCTACACTGCTTCTACTATTTGGCATTTGGGTCCCAAGTTGTTTGGGAGATTTTTGGTTGCCTGAAATAGGAGGTAAGTCTGTAACTGAGAGTAATTGAGAATTGAGTGTTTAATGCTAAAATAACATTTAGTCTCTACCTGTAAGGTAATTATAATGAGAAGAATTTTCATCACTCACATCAGCTTTGCTAGATGCTGGTGAGTTCAGCCTGAGCAGTCCAAAGATTCTGGGCAGGGTGTGTTGTGAAGTACTGGAGGAGAGGGAAGTAGGCAAAGAAAAGTAAACAACAGAGAAGGTGCTGTCTGACTAATATAGTTGAAAACCTCAGCCCATGATATTGTCTGTCTAAAAGAAACAATTTTTTCCCATTATTTTCTATGCTTTACTGACTGCTGAGGCCTTCTTAAATACCCCAGAAGGGTCACATTTTCAGTGAATGAAATCCATCTCGCTGTTAAAATTAGACAATGCAGTACACAGAGCCATGAAGTTTGGACTGCTGTGCTCTCTAAACCGCGGTATTTTGTTTCTATTCTCTGGTGCTGCAATACTTCTACTGACCACATCCAGAGTGGCATCCCTCCACTTCAGGCTTTCATGTGCCTTTGTCAGTCAGATATGTGATGTCAGGGAAGAGACAAGGGAGAGAACAGATCACTTTAGGCACAATTAAACCAGTGGGAATGCATTTTGGCATACAAGTTGGCGAAGATACTAGAACAACACATTCATACAAAACTTCATGTGTGCACATGTTCACGTGCTCCTCTCAAGCTGGATCCACTTGTTTGCCCTATGCCATAACATTTCTGACTTCAAGGACTCTAAGCAGTGGATGGTACTCCCTTAGTATCAGAAGCAGCAGTTGAGCAGAAGAAATTCAAAGGAAAATGGCTCTGGCTGATCCATTCACAACTCTGTCCTTCAAATTGAAGAGAAATCACCTCCAGCTTTGCTGCAAATCCATCTCTCAGGAAAGAGATTATGACAAATCCTTCCATTCATCTGAGAGCTCTAAAGAGAAGCAAAGAGCTTTCACAAGTCATGGTGAAACAGGTCTCATCATGATGCAGATCAGGATGTTTCCACATTATCCTGTGCTTGTACTGGAGAGGAATCAGGCAGTAAGCACTTAGTCAGCATATTTATTTGGAAACCATAGGGGACTTGTCATGACACGACAAGCCATTATCAAGCTCATTAGAGAAAGGGCATTACCTTCCATCTTTGGGTGAGTTTCCTTTGCTAGCTCCTCCTTGTTGGGTATTCTTAGTAACTGAATTTGAATTACAAGAAGCATAAATCTCAGGCAGTGAGGGCCAGATCTTCCACACATTTAAGCTAGATTAGTGTTACTGAACTTGGGGGAGTTTCTTCAAATGGCACCAGCTGAAATAGCAATGAATAAGCATTTGCAGAGTCATTGATGGGTTTTCCTGTAAAGTGCAGGACAATGCTTTTGTCGTCCTTTACTTTCCCTCTTGTTCCTCCACTGAAAATTACAGGAAGTGTCTTCTTACCCTTAATGAAATCAGCAATGGGCTTCCATAATGAGTAGTAAAGGATTTTAGAAGTGTAATTCTTGTATTTTTTGAAACCCTAATGAAGTCTCTGAAAGTTGTCTACCATCTTCATTTCCAGTTCCGATTTATAAATAATAAATAATAATAAATAAATAAAGGTAATTAAATCTTGTCTATCGTTTGGCACCCTGTAAACATCATAAGCCTCTTTTAGGAAAATTTACACAGCACCTTAAAAACTGTCTGAAGCTTCCTAACCACCTGCCAGTGAGGACAACGAGAAATGGAACTCTCTGCTATGGGCAAAACCCAGATTCCTGTGACATGGAGGAGCCTCCATGCCCCGCATGCTCCAGGCACAGCCAAGAGATGTGTGGACACACTAGTGTTCCATACTGACAGCCCTTTTTTGTCTGTCAGCAGCAGGGCAGGCACATCTTTAGACCTTTAGATCTTGTCTCCGCCTCTGGTAATGTTATAATGGGAAAAGGCAATAATGCTTTGCATTTTATATTAAGTTTGAGCTATTATTTTTATTCTGAGAATGTCCACAATAAATGCTGTATAAGAAGAAAACTTGAAAGATTACTTTAAATTTAAGATAAAAAAAAATAAAGGTATTCTTTTTACTGTTCAAACCAAGGAGGCTTACAGAACTCAAAAAGTTTTAAAAGTCTTAAACTTTGAACTACTGCCTTTGAAAGAAATGTTTTCTTCTAATGGGAGCACTAACTGCAATACATGGGAGCAGCATTATTTGTTTAGCAAAAACTACGGAACTAAAAATGCCTCCTGCCTTTTCTTAGTAACAATGCCAAGAGTGCATCTAACCAACCAGTTCCAAACATATGGTCCCATATTTCTAAATTTAAAAATTACTTTCTTTTTGAGACATATTTTTTTCTCCTGTTTCTATAGTTTCAGAGAGCATGCCGCCTCAATATAATTCACAAAACAAAGTCGCTATTTTTTGAAAACTTCTTAATTTCTTAAGTATATAAATATTTAAGGTAAATACTTCATCATTTTGTTTGAACAGCAGACTTTCAGAGCGGGGGCTGTATTTCTGTGCATTTTACCCTGTTCTAGCACGATGGAAGCAAGTGTGGGATGGGGCCTCCTGCATGCTACAGTGATGATTCAACGTCAGAATCACATGTAGGGAAAGTTGTAGCTGCTTGAGCCTCATTTTTACCGCATTTACAAAGGTTTGCTTTGGACAAGCTGATATTCCAATCCGTATCAGACATGTTTGTTTCCATTTACTTTTATGGCCGGTCTGTTTGGAAATGCTCTGTCAGAATCTGCACAATACAAAGGATGCATGGAAAGGATCCATGGCTTCTCCCGTGTTGCCTCAGGCAGACAGTAGGATAGATTTTTTGGTTAGTTTTTGGATAGTGGTGAGAGGAGGGATGCTTTTGAAAGGATAACTATTGGAAGTGTAAGAGCCATCCAGGCATTCATGATATTTGAAGTAAAAGGGACGTTTAGGAGACCTCTGCCATCTACAGGGCAGAATGACATCTCATGGCAGGCATTGCCTAGGGTCAGTCTTTTTTCTTCCTTTGTTCAGATGCCCTTCTAGCATAGCCTGAAAAGCCAGCCATTCTGGGGAGTTCAGAGCCAAGTGCAATTCCACCTGTCTCATGTGTTCCTTTAAATTTTTGATAGCAATGAGAAGGCTTCCCTGAAAAGAGTTCATGGTGCTCCCTCATGGGCACTGTTTCCTGGCTCTCTGACGTGGAGGTATTGTGCAATGATTTTGGCTTGCCCTGAGGGTGATTCTTTATAGATACCCGTTCTTATGATTTATTTTCCATCAAACCATAATTGATAGCAACAGTGTTAGCTGACAATTACCTCTGCATTTTTTGAGGTATTTTTATGAATTAAATTGGGTGGCTCAGGTGGCTTTCGACTTTAGTGTTAATCTTGTATTATTCAAATCTAGTAGGTTTCTTTGTGTGAAAAGAAAACTACACTTCATGTTCTCAGGTTTAATTTATACACCACCATTGTAGGGAGTTTCTGATGATCCCATCATGGACCAGTAGCAGCTGGTAAGCCAGAGTAAGAAAAATGCTAGGCAAATCTCCTCTCCCTTCCATTATATAAAGGCTGTGTTCTTTAAAGGCTTGAAAGTACTACCTCAAACTATATTTGAATGAAGTTCTTTAATCTGTGAGAAGATTTCAGTTTTAATTACATGTAAGCTTCTGTTCTTCTGGAGCTATAGTCAAGGAAACTCATTCTTAAAACATATGAAGAAGAAGACACCTGGAGTTTGTAGCACCGACAAGCAGTAAGAGAAAGAAATGAGGAAGGAGTACTTTGGGAGGTGAGAACAGTGAAACCACCAGAAAGTAAAGAAATAGGTATTTTTCCTTTCCACAGAGCTACTAGCAAGAAAAAAACAGTTTCATTTTCATCCCCATCATTCTGTCCTGGAAGATGTAGTTTTTCAGTGTTTCATTCATGGTGTGTATAGGAAATACTTGGACAACTTTACTCAGGCTGAGAAATTGGACAGGAGACTCAAGCATAGAACTTCACCAGCTCACAGGTAGGAAGTTTCCTAAATTTGTCCTTCTCTGGAGACAAGAAAGTGCAAAATCCCAGTCCCAGAAAGAGCAAGACACATTTTCAGTTGTTGTTTAGAAGAGGCAGGAAATAACTCTCAAATTCTTCCTTAGGCTTAAATTTCAAGACTTGATTAAAACATATTAGCCTTGATTACCTTAAGTGAAGAAATTGAGAAGATATACATGGAAGACATTTTAACTTTATCATATGCAAAGAAAATATTTGCCCTGAAAGAATATTCATACCTAACAGAAGATTATTCAATGTTTGCATCCTTTTCTTTATAACCAAACTTTGTAAGGACAGGGGAAACAAGGCAGAGGAAGAATATAACAAAATTGAAACTGAAACAGCCTACAATGTCTAGTCTGTTAAAAAGCTTACACACTTGTCACATCTCAAGTTACAGGTCTTTTTGTTGCTTGGTAACTGCCAGCAGAGTTACCTTTCATGTTTTACTTTCCTCTGTATCCACTACTTATACTTATTACTGTGATACCAGCATCCTATCACTGAGCATCTGCCACGTGCCTGTCTCCTAAGTAAACCCTCTTTTACAATCCTGGCTTCTCCTAAAGAGATCAATATTTGATCTATACTCAGAAATATTGGGATGTGGAAATGCCTTTTGAAAGGACTCCTTATCTTCAAGAAGTGCTGACACACCTGAGAGCACTATAAGAAAAAAAGCAAAATCATGGAAATAATGAGGAGGGAAATAAACAGCAAAGAAGAGGCAAAAAGAGAGAAAAACTCCCTCATCTCAAAACCTGCCAAATGCACTTTGCAAATGACTTCACAGTGAAAAGCCTGGGTTAAAAAGTAAAAGAAAATGCAGTTTTTATGTGCACTGTAGAAATGGAATGGCTCTTTGCATAAGGCTACTTGCCTGAAATACCTTACCTGCCTCCTGCCAGAGTCAAAAAAAAAAAAAAAAAGTCAAGTGTGCAGCGACAGTAACTTCATGCATTCTGATACTTAAATTTCTTCTGGGTCACTGTGAAAGCTATCTGGAAAGATCTTTTAGTTTGGCCGGAAAAAATGCTCCCCGTAAAACCTTAGATTATCAGTTGTAAAAAACAGTTTAAAAAGCTGCTAAACATCTGGTGAATAGGAAAGCCTTTCCTGTTTATTTATTTATTTCCTCTTTTGAAATAAATATCATCATTTGCCATCAAATTATCATCTGTCTTTCTCCCAACTCACAGTCCTGTTGCACTGTTGTTAAAACCTTGAACGGCAGCATATAAGACTCCTCCTCACACTGTTTAAATAGCAATACAAAGCAAAGGGTTATGGACAATCAGCCCCTGCACAGAGAAGGTAGCATCAAACCTATTGCTCAAATGCACAGCTTTTTCAGAAAGCACCAGCCAAAACCAGTAAATGCTAGTTGAACAACTGGCTCACCAGTGTGTCTTTTAGCACCGTATTTCTTGTACACATTAGCACACAAAATATTTTTAATCTGTCCCCACTGGAGTGTCATGTCAAGCAGACTGTTCATCTCAGCTTGATGTAAAATATTGAAGTGATTATCCTTACACAACAAATACATGACTGACTTGGTGGGACTGGCATTCAACATTCAGGCAGAACTTTTTTTAGCAGCCAAGGATGGATCCGAAGGATGGATCCTGTGCTTGAGGGCAGCAGCATTGCCACCTTTCCCTCTCTGCTCGGGGTTTTCCCTCATCAGGGTTA
Source organism: Serilophus lunatus (assembly GCA_013399895.1). NCBI lineage: Eukaryota > Metazoa > Chordata > Aves > Passeriformes > Eurylaimidae > Serilophus > Serilophus lunatus. Next base: position 798,877 of record VXBA01004930.1, read on the forward strand.
GGACTGGGTGTTTCCCTTTGTTCCACATCTTGAGGCTCCTGCCATGGCAGGACATGGCCCTGAGAGTGATGCAGAGAGCAGCACCAAGTCATGACTTGGGTCAGGAGGAGAGATTTGGCCTATTTTGACAAACATATCATAAACCTGATATTGTTTCATGGCACCTGTCATTTGACTGAAAAATCGTTCAGTGAACACTGCTTTGTTCTTCCTTAGTCTAAATGTGGGTTGCTTTCTAGGCATTTCCATTGCCAACAGTATTTCCAAATTTATGGACCCCAAGTTTACTTCTGCTTTGGTTTCTCCTGGGATGCTTGGCTAAGTACCAAATTACACATGTGATAGAGATTTTCCTGTTTCAGAGGCAAGAAAATGCTGAGAAGGTATATTAAGACCTTGAAAAGGAAACACCCAGACATGCCAGAATTGCTAGGTCCTTCTGTGGCACCATAATACAAATTACTTAAGCAATATTGGTGTATTTCTTTTCAAGAGGAGGGCTTCCATCTTATATTATGGCTGCTTGGAAATGCCTTGTAGCAGCTTCCCTGAAACCAGAGAGGAACAGTGCTAACAACCAATGTCTATCTTGGCATTTCATGCCACACTGAAAAGAGAATTACATTCTATTTTGCCCTTCTCCTTCCCTGAGGACAAATGACTTTTCATGGCACAATGCAAATATACAAAGAAAACATAACTGAAATGTACAAGGTGAATTTATTCTTGATCTTGATGCTGCTGAGTACATTTATTGAATGGATAGGCAAGACAGGACAAGTAGCATTCTGTCACGTACCTGAGAAGATGTTGAGGACTTCTTGAAGTCAGCTGCCCTCATCCAGTCCAGAGTCCATTCAGATCCAAATCAGCACAGACAGAGCTAGAAAACGTGTTTCCTCCAAAATGTCTTTCACCATTAGTAGTTAAGTCTTTAATAACACCATTCAGCTCTTCTCTCAAGCCACTTCACAACACTGTTTATCTTCTTTACCAAATTTGCCTCTGAATACCTATAATACTAAATATATTACTACATGAATAGACTGTTGTGAGAAGAAATGAATCTCTGCAATATATATGTGAGAATTATACTTAAGGCATCAGAAAAGCTTTTAAAGGGAAGGTCGGTATTAAAAACCACCAAAACCTGGGTACGGACTAGAAAGGAAAACAAATGTGAAATTGAAACAAGGTGTTAATTAAAATGTAAAAGGAATATTGTTAGCTCGGTCCACAAGAAGCTGGTAGGTCTCACTGAACCCAGATTTCACTGCAGCAAATAATAAAAACTAGGCTGAGATAATTTTATGAGGTTCATAAAATGACCACATATTTGAAAAATATCCTTGGCAACTCCCTCTTCAAGTGCATCTCAGGAAGATAATGCATCCTCCTGCTATGAAGCTTGTGCCACTTTTCATTATGGGCAAGGAAAAATAATTTATTTCACAGTTATTGAAGATGTTGGGGGTGGAAGGTAGCAGAGAGGGGTCTCCACCTTCCACTGAGATTGAGCTCCTCAGTCTCTGACAGAAAGAGGTTTCTGGGAAAGCTCTGTCATGTATCTGATCTATCAGGACAATTTTTGCTGCACAGTCTTGCACTTCAGCATCTCCAGATTCTCTGAAGGCAGATTCCACTAGTGGACACTATGTTATTGCATAGTTCTTCGAAGGTCTAAAGGTTTTTCCCTGTGTTCTCCTTTTCCAGTTTCAAATGTATGTTCTTTGAATATTATGGCACAGACTTATTTTAGTTCATACCATTGCTTCTGTTGAACTGAACAAGGAAGCTGGAGTGACTTGACCAAGAAAGCTTGGTCATAGTTGCCTCAGGATAGTTTCTTTCCCCACCTTCATGATAGTAATTTTTCCCACCTTTAGTCCTTCAAATTGTGAGGTTTTATAAAGAAACAGCTGAGTTTTAGTATCATGCTTCTAATCATAACATCATTATTTTAATAAAATAAGCTCTAGAAAAGAAGAAAAAAGCACAGCTTATATACAACAGAGTGCTTTGAAAGGGCTATTTTTCCTATGAGAACTTGTACTTTCACATATTTAGTACTAACAGCAAAAGCAAAATCTTGCCTATTGTCTTAGCTACCACTTTTATGGCATGAAAATCGTGAGAGAGAGAGAGAGAGCCTCTCTAAGTTACATTGACAGTAGAATCCAACTACAAGGAAGGCATTCTGCTTGTGATGAGAAGTGTAAACCTTTAAGAAAATTAAGTATCTCAGTGAAAGGCAAGAGGGACTAGCAAGTGACAACATCAAAATGTGCTGGATTCACAGTTTCTCCTGTGTGAACTTGGGAAGCACATGGGAAGTGAATATCTCACTATGCTTTCTGTCCTTTAATTTGTAAAACTTTAATGGCAACTCCTGGAACTGTGAAGCAAAACAAAAATCCCGTACTTGATGTACTTGTTCCTGTGAGAAAAAAACAAAAAAAACCCCATTGATTTTCTGGAAACTTTGAAACTCCTTCTGATGATAATCACTTGCATTACCAAAATATTTTTTTAATTTTCAAAAAAGAATATGATAAGAATGTTATTTCTCATGTTTCATATCAGATTGTTATTTAATTAAAAAGCAGAAACTGAAAGATGCCACCTCCCCAGCTGACAGTTCACCTGGGTATCTTCTGTGTTAAAACAGCCCCATTCCAATCTGTAACAGGCAGAAAAACGGGGGTTTGACAATTTCTTCCTTGAGATTTGGTTTTGAAGTGAAAACACAGAGAGGCCAAGACAGCCATCATAAAGAATGGAGGTCAGGGAAACCCTGATTCCTCTCTGAGTCCCCATCTCTCTTCCAGGGAGGGTACAGAGCCATGGAGAAGTCCCTGAAACTCACACGTGCCTGACTTAATGTAGGTCATATCCTCTACAAGGAGGTGCCTCCAAAATTCAGCAGGACTCAGCATCATCCCAGGCCCATCTCTCCCTGCAGCGATTCTTGGTTCTGGAGCTCCAGCTGTTCTGGAGCCAGGAGGACCGAGAAGAAAACATTCCAAATGTACTGAGATGTCATTTTCTATCTTTGAAGGGGGATGTTTGGAGAACACTTCTAAGAAGGGCTCTGTGGTATTTGTTGTTAGAAACTTGAGGGCAAAGTGCCTTTAATGGAGTCATCTCCTTTCTGCCACTTCTGCGAAACGGCAGGAATGCGGAGATCCAGAAACACAAAAAGAATCTAATTCAATGCCAGAGGCCAGAGGGCAACACACTGTGCCCTGTGGGGAAACAGGGGTCAGCCAAGAGAGACTGAACCACAGACAGAAGGAAAACTCCAAGTAAAAGCTAAAATCAGGCAGGGTAGGCACCTGAGTCGTGCTGCCCTTCAAATCCTACTAGAAAATGGAGTGGACCATCAGATGATATGAAGTCCAATATAAGGCAACACATTACTAAATTTAATTGTTTGTAATGTGAATATAGATATGTATACATGCATGTAGATAGATAGATAGATAGATAGATAGATAGATAGATAGATAGATAGATAGATAGATAGATAGATAGATAGATAGATAGAGATATATACATTACTTTCAGCCACACATCCAGCAGGCCCTCTTAAAAATTGCCATATTTGTTAGAGGAATTTTTTTTTTTTTACCAGTCATTTTAATTGCACCAAAAAGTGGAAGTTGCTGCCTGCATTCCCTGGCACAGAGATCAGAGGATGCTGACTAACCTCAGCAGGTGCTAAGTCAATCTGCAATGACCAGATGTGAAAACTACCTCCTAAAATCTCTAGCCAATGTCAGAACAGGGGATTGGGCCAAGCTAAACAGTGAAAGGGGAGAAGGGTGGATGTCCTGCACCTCTGCTGTACAGAACAAATACTGGTCATAACAGGCACTGTCACATGCAGATTTTCCAGAACATATCTGTGTACTAGGAGCTCAGATAATGCTCTTTTTTCCCCCCTTTTCCCCGGGCATTATTTAATTTCCTGCCAAATCCACCCATTGCAACTAAGAAATCTCAGTTTTTCATCCATAATCAATTTTGTTTTTAAGGAGAACCCTTTCTCTGTTTTACTTTTCTGTAGGCAAAACCCATTACTTTACATGAAAGCTGGTTCTCATTTCTAGTGCCCAGTAGTCTCCTAGTCTTGAGCTTTCAGAAGCTTATGAAGGCTGTGATGAAAATTTTGAGTCTTTTCAAAAGTTTCCCAATTTTTGTGTGGTTTTTCATGGTAGATGCAATCACACACAATGTAAAAATTGCAATCTTCTGTCTCTTAATACCTAAGCTTTCTTTCAGAGGAAAGAAATATTTCTGTCAAAATACGTTAAAACGGATATCTGAAGTCTCTGGAATCATAGAGAAATCCTATTTCCGTGCAGATTAAAAGGGGAAACAGATAATTAACTCAGAGGCTAGGGTTTGCACTGCATCCATCTATGTAAAGCCTCAGATCACATCACTGCTTTGTGTAATTGCTCTTCCAACACACTCTTCTATTACTAATAGCAAATTAGCATGCATAGTAGCACAGACAGCCTCAGCTGTCCTAAGCTGGCCTTGTCCTTTCAAAACGTGTGCCTAATCACAGGGTATATTTTAAAATAGAACAATTATGTTTGCTGACGGCAGCACTTGTTCAAGTTACTACTGTGTGCCCGGGAGAGCAGACAAAAGCTGAGGACCAGACTTCGGCTTTTACCTGATGGCTTGGCTCCAAGTTTCTGTTCAGCAGCCTTTCATTTTAAGTGATCAGTTTCTGCTGAGTTTGGTACTTACTCCTTATGGAAAATCCTGCAGGAAGAAAAGGCAGAAGAGAAGGTAGTAGGAGCTCTAGTTTTGTGTCAGTGAGGCCTGGCTAGAAGACTTTGCAATCTATTCGGATAAGGTCCACTCTGAGGTCTCTAGTCATATCACTTTATGCGAATTAAAAATACAACCATTTTTCCTCTCTTTTATTTTTTTTTTTTTTAAATATCCTGTATATTTTCAGCCAAATCCCCACCCAAGTGTTACAGGCCTCCTAGTTCCAAGAGTTCAAACTGTTCTGTGAATGCTTTGGCCAGGAGCTCTTGCAAGAAGGCAAATATCCTTACACTGGTCTCAGACAAAATGTCAATCAGCATCACTCCAAGACTCACAGGCTGCATCCACTTTTCTTCCTTCATATGTTGGGGCCACTTGATTGTTTTTCTTTCTCACACATCACAAATTCCCTTCTTCCTCAATAAGCCAGAAAAAACAAGAACTGAAATGAGGAAAGGAATAATTTAATAACTAATAGGAAAAGGATTCTTTCTTTCTAAAGAAAAAAGAAAATCAAATGAAAAGGTAAAGAGATTGCTTGTTTTATTCACACCTTACAGATACTTCTCTTCTGTGAAGCTCAGGACTGGACACAGCACCCCAGGTGTCTCTCAACTATAATAATTTGCACAGGATAATGTCCAGTCAGATTTTAAATGTCTGTGAGAATGGAGTCTCTATATCCTCTCTGAGTCACTTAATCTGGTAATTGACCCACCTAGAACCATTAAGGGAGCTTGGAAATGTTTCTGGGGCCATCATTAGGATGAAGCCAATGATGGCAATATAATAGAGAGTCTTCTTCAAAATTTCGTACAGCAATGACAACCAAGCTGTCAGAAGTCTGACCCCTCACACATCAACAGCACTGTTTTAATTTGAATAATCTGCATTCCATCCGTGCTGCTGATTGTACAAACTGCACACATAAAATTCCGCCCATAGGTTAGAACTTGTATTTTCAGATGGAAATGTCAGAGTCCTTACCTTCTCCTTCAGGATGGTAACTGTCTGAATCAGCATTTGGAGCCCAATTGTGTATTTCCTTCTGGAAAAAACCCCAAAGGGTACACATTACAGTCTCGAAATAAAAATTGAATAAGGAGGGAAATGTTTTAAGAATGTAGAATTTTTCAACGAGTTATTAAGCACTACTGAGTTGTTATCACCTCCTAGAGAATCTGGGACTTCATCTACACAGTCTTTGTCTCCGTGGCAGCAAAAGTTTGGTGTAATAGTACCATTAAAATGTGATGTATTTTGTTTCCTCTATGCCTTAATGAAAGACATTAGCTAGAAAAATCATGCTAGAATGGTGACTTCACTGCAAATAATTTCAAAACTATTTCCTTTGATTCTCTAGGCTCAGTTTTCAATAAATTTTACAAGAAATTTTGTATTGCAAAATGGTGACAATTAAGTGCAAGGCGTATGTATGAAACCTTACAAAAGATGACTGACAAATACAAAATGCTTACAAAAGAATACACTTTCTATTTGATATTTGTCTTCTAGGAAAAAAACCCCAAGTCATATTTAAATGGAATAGCATACCTAATGTCAAGAGATTTTTGATTAGGATTTCCACTTATAACTTTTACTGCAAGACTGAAATCATTCTGCTCTGCTAACTTCCACTTGCTGGCCATCTGTTGTTTTGCCTGTTAAACTCCCTTTCTGAAATGTTATCAGATTTTCTCTTACATATGAGTATTGGAAAAGCTAATTACTTTCTCTATTTGCACAGCACTATGCACAGAAAGGTAGATGTGGCTGAACATTAACTAAAAGGAATGTAGAAGCATTAAGTGTTTAACATTACTATAAAACTCTCTGGAAAACGTAAAGTTAGAATTTTTATTTATTTTTTTTGTTCTGTGCACAGAATTAATTTGCCACAAGTTCACTACATTCTATCCATGTATAAACCTGGTTATCTAAAAATGGCAGAGTAAGAGCTGTCAGGAACCTGCAACATGCTAAACACAACTCCAGCTTTCGGGCTTTGCTGTTCACTCCTCTCCCTACCTGTCTGTCACACGGACACACAGTCTTGTTCCTCCTCTCTCATCAGCTGCCTGTCAAACTCACAGCCTGCCTTCCAGTGGCTGCCATTGACTTCAGCAAATGCACACATGAAGAAATGGTACAGTAGTTTGAATTCCTTGTAGAGGAAATTTTGATTGGTGTGATCCTGGATGCAGAGGAACACAAGAGTAAGTTATCTCTATTCTTTGTTTCAGTAAACAATGACAGAAAGCCAAGAGAACTGGAAAGATTTTCCCCTGTGATTTTCAGACTGCTTTAAGCAACTGTACAAGTGGAAATTCTCATTGTGATAATTTGATTATTCTTACTGATACTGGATGCATCTTTCCTTCAGGTACTATTAACACATTTATGAATGTTTGCCTTCAGTGACCTGTTTAGACTCATATATTTTTTATATTCTTTCACCATGTCGGTCTCCTTCTTTGTTACTATAGGCGTGTGTACTCCACACACTTGTTTTGGAAGAGTAAAGGTCAACACTTGACAAAAATCAGGCCTTAGGAGTATTGATTAATTACTATGTAAAATTATCCTTAATGCCTAAAAGGAAGAGTGGCAGCTATCTCTGGTCAACACAGCTGGAGCTCTCTGTTTACCTTCCTGATCTATGTAACTCTGTGTCAGGCATGTGTAAAGTCCTATTATCATATATGCAATTAGGAGGGCAAACAGCAATAATCCTTCATAAATTTGATATCCATTACTATTCTGGGATGCTTGGATATCTGGAGGAAGAACTGGGTCTTTATCCACGAGGCATGAAATTTTGAGAGTAGTTTTTTTTAAAGAAGCATAATCACTGTTCCTCTTACCATTTCCATGAAACATGTAAGTGTATCTTTATTACTATTCCATATGGTACACATTCAATTGGCTTAGCAAACCATTTGCATTGTAAAAAGCTGCACTCCTGAGAGCATTCCATGCCTTTTTAATGCATTGTATCTGAAAATGTGGTAAAGTCATGGCAACACTAAAATACCGCGTTCCACAACTATTTTCTCACCCATGTACAGGTTCCGTATTCAGTTTCTCCATAGGTCCACCTAGATTTTGCAGTGCTACCAGATTCTGTTTATTCCCATGCTCGAGACAATTTCAGCTTGGCTTCCCCAGATGACTCCTTTGGCTCACAGACCTCAGCTCTTTGAGGGGTTGATGGTTTCCAGTCACTCTTCTCGAAGCTGCTCCTTGTATAGGACAACTACATGTCTACTTGACAAGCAAAAAGAAGGTAAATTAATATTCCTAAGAGCTAAGAGACTGGGATCATGTCTTTAAATCAGACTTATGTTACTAATATCAGGTATACTCTTACAATTGGTGTTCTCAGTGAGCCCCACAGCCACTAAGAAATTAAGCAGAGTTGGAAATTGACATTTCTTTTTCCCTCTCCAGACAAGTTTTACACACATTTCACACCCAGTGCTCTGATAAATTTTAGAGTGAAGATTTATGATCAGAGCTTCACTACAGTCTTGAGTAGGGCACTGAAGATTGTATGAGGTATCTCAAATCTTGCTTCTTTCCCATTTAGCTTTTTTTCTGCTTGGTTTTCACAGATGTTCTTGGACACTCACATTTCCTTACAAAGAAGTTAATGTCATATCAATGTAATTCAGAGCTACAAACCTTAGCTGGGAAGACAGACATCTAAAGGTTAAGTCTGTCTTTGCAGTCTGGTCTTATGAGTTATTTGTAAATTAAATTTGTTATTTGTCTGCCTTGCCAACCGCCTTCTGTCACTATTGTGACCTGTACAGTCCTGCTAAATGAAAGTGACAGACTATAGAACTCTCAAAATTTGGTCCATTTTCTATCTACACATTTTCCAAGAGTTATTAGAGTACCTATCCACTTCCTGATGAATAAAAATCTTCTCACAACAGTTTCTTCAAAGGTTGTCTGTGCTGTATTGGCAGATAATGGATTCTGAAGGGAGAAGTGAAGTTCGCTGTTTCAGAAGGTATCTTCCGTGAACTGCTGCAATAAGCAAAGAGATTGTATGTCAATAAAAATGGAGTGAAGAAAAGAACAGGAGAGTGGAGATGTAAAGGGGTGTGATAAACACTGCAGCAACATTTCCTATCATAAAAGCAGCAGATCTATGCTCCAGAATGTAACAAGCTAAAAATAATAAAAAAAAAATTATAGAGACCCTATTGTATATGACAGACGTGAAATCCATTCAATGACTCCAGTTTCCTTTTAATTTACACTAGAGAATGTCTCCAAAACAGGGAAAGCTGTTTAATATCACACAGATAAACCATGAAGCATCTTGTTGCAGTATACTTGTAATGGCAACAGATTGCATAGGTTCAAAAGGAGCATCATTAAGTTAATAGGAGAAAAATTTGTAAGGACTGTTGAACTCAGATGAAGAGCCTCTGGCTCAATGAGGTCCCTGGATTCCAATTTCGTAGCACAGCTGTTCTGGGACGTACCACCCCAAGCTCTTTCTGCTCTGTGTTCTTTGCTTGGCACCTGCTACTGACCGCTGCAAAACAGAATATTTTATGGCTGAACCATATAACCCATTTTCATCCTTATGAAACATTTTAAAATGACAACATTTGGACCAGGCTGGAAGTTCTTGAGTCTCTGTGGAGAAAACTTCTCAGCATCCTAGGATCATGAATAACAGTACTTGCTGCCTAATTGCTGTGATTGTCCTGGCAGTTCTCCTGCCAAAACCTTGTGAAGGTGAATTATTATGCCTGAGAAACATAATCATGTCCTATTTTTTTCTGGAATAGAGTGAGATGCAGTGAGATTTTGAAACCAATCTAATGTAGATGAATATGGCCAAATTAATCACAATGAATGGATATCAATGAAGACTACTTTTTCCAGTAAATAATGTGTTATGCCGTATCCTAAGACAAAAGCACAACATTGCACAACCTTTAAATTCCAAACAACATGACTGAATGGGGTTTTTATCTGTAACATTACATTTACTATCTGGATTGACTGTTTATATTATTCCTCTCAAAAGAAAAACAAACCTGTGTATAAAAAAATGCTAAATATATCTATGCCATCAGTCTTAATCGCTAAAAGAAAGTCTGATAAGATTCAACATATTGCTACAGAAATGCAAAATTTCAGCAGAAAAAATATCTGAGTTTCTTTATTTGTGGCTATATTCTTTGCCTTCTATTAAATTGCACTTGTGGAATACTTCTTGCTTGAATGGATCAGGCTTTGAAAGACGATATCCCAGCCACACAAAAGATTTCAAAGACAAGAAGACTTTTCTCAGTTCAGAGGAGATTATTTAAACATTTGCTGTCTGTTGAGCTGTATGTACAAAGCTATCTTTCCCCCAGGTTCATTTGTCTAAGCGCAGATCTTGGAGAAAGAGTCATTAACAGAGAACTGAGTGATGCGTGAGTTTGTCCGGGAGTCCATGTCAACTCTGTACAAAAGCATGACTTCAGTGTCAGTAGGACATGAACAGACAACTGCAGGCAGACACGGGATGGAGCAGGTTGTTGTCTCTGTCTCTCGGCTTGTGAGGTTGGCAGCTCAGCTCACTGATGTGCTTTCAGTGGCACTAATGGGAAATCACAGCCACAGACCGCAAAATTCATCTTCAGAGGCTGCCATGACTATGCCCCATCAAAAGCAGATAGATATCACTGACTTCTTGGTGATGCCAATAAAAAGTAAGCTTTCTTCTCGGTGTATCATGGCAGAAAAACGTTATCTCGCAATCCTTCTTGTTTTGCATGGCACTGGTAACACCAGGTGAAATGCAATTGTAATCAGTGGGCATGATGCAAAATTAATCATCTGGCAGTATGATAGCACCTCTGCACCTTGAAGCAGCAGCATGCCTGTCTGACCAGATGCTTGTTGTCTCTGGTGTTGACCCAGAGTTAGTTTACTCCTGCCATATGTCACCTTGTCTGAATCAGATGCCTGAGTGGTAGGAACTTGTTCCAAAATGCATCCTTTTTCCAGCAAACAGTGTGCTCATGCACGCAGGCGGTGGATAGAAATTAAGAAAAACAAATTCTGAATCTCAAGGAAGTGCCTTGTGAGAAAGGAAAACCAAACTAAGTTGAACGCCTTTTCTAAGTCACTTTCTTACCCCTGAAACCTTCCTATGGTCATCAGAGTTGCTTAGTGATAATGCTTGTTACTATGAACTGATATTTAAAAGAGAATAGTAGAAGAAACAGGCCACAATCTTGCAGGTTTCATCAAGTTTTCCAAAAATGTCATTCCCTGATAAAGTTTAAATCATATAATTTATAGACATGAGTGGTTTATCTATGTTACTTCACTGTTAAAGCTCTTTACATTCCAATGAGATGGCACAATAGATAAGAAATATTTCTTTCAGTGACTTCTGTAAGAGCACAAAGGAGAAGAATTTTGGTTACCTCACATCGTTATCTCCTTTGCTGAATTATTTCTTAGGCTCACCAGATGAAATACTAAAGTACTGTGAAATATATGTTGTTTTGGGCCAGTCTCTGCTCTGCAATATTCATGGTGGTGCTGTGTTTTTTTTGTTCAGAAAGCCAAGAAAATGTTCCTGACTACTTGGATTTTTGCTTATTTAAGACTGCAATAATAAAAAAAAAAAAGTACTTAAAAAAAGAGAACAATCTCTATACGCTAAATTTTGGCAAATTCTACTTGTAATTTAACAAAGTAGTATCTGCTCCATTGAATCTTAAAACCTAAATTACAAATGAGCTGCCAGGTTCAGCCAGAACAACCACTTCCATACAGAATTTGAACAGTGTTCTTTTCCTAAGTAATATAAAAATCTGTCAATGTTAGAGTGAAAAAAATGTGGTGAAATGTTCTATTAAATTATGATTTTTGTAGAAGGCAAAATATTCAGTTTAAAGACATTAAACTAGTTTATCAATCAGCAGGAGTATTCCTAGATAATGGCTGTGCATTGAATACCTAAATAAAAAATCTTCTAATATGTACACAGAAAGAGGTGTGGAAAGCCACCTCTGTGAATCAGAACAGAAGAAATTAAATCTAGCACTTGAAAATTATCATAAAGTTAGAGTTGCAATCTTCCACCTGTCTCTATGCTTCATATCACATTGGAGAACAGAAATAATCCACTTGGTTTCTTCCCTGGCAAGCAGCAACACACAAGTATTCAGTTATAACAGACAGAATTACTATTATTCTTTTTTAATTAAAAAATAACCGCAGTATCCCAGAGATTGCAAAAAACCTCACTTCAAATACAACCCCATATCAAGTACAGCTTATCTCGTGCTTAATTTACAGCCTCGATTATTAGACTTATGTGAGTTCCTGTTATACTGCTGACGTTTCTGAATCAGCTTTCTGTTAAAAAATCCCAACCAGGTTAATACTTTTCATTTAAAATTGCCATGAGATACACACACTAATACTGTTTCACTTTGAAGGAAAGAGAGGTAGTACAATAGTGACAGCCAGCTTCAATTCTGAAAGTTTTGTTGTGGTAGGCGAGATTCTTTCATTGCACAAGGAGATCAGAGCTCTGGTTTATTAACCTATTTAAAAAGAGATTTCTGGGGATTTTCCCAGAAAGTCAGCATTGTTGTCACAGCCTGAGCATCTAATCAGGAGATTGTGCTCTTGTGCTGTCCCCTACCTCAAGAATGCAGGAATAGCACAGCAGATGCAGTTTCAAGGCCACTGACCTCTCCTCATAAAGAAGAATGATCAGAATAAGCCTGACTTGTCATATTTTGGCAGAGGTGTAGTGGGCTTTCATGAACACACACTTTTGAGCCGTGTTTCCAAGAGAATAAGCACGCTACGGTATCGTGGGGACACAATTCTTCATACCTGCACATAGAAATGGATGCAATATCACTAAATAAAATGTGGTTTCTCCATCTTGTGTTTTCTTTGTAGAAGTTCTGTACAGATCACATGGATGCTTCTGTGATTTCTCAGATTTCACATACTTTTTGCTCACAAATTACTTGAGGATGAAAAAAAAATCTCTTTCTACATTTAACTTCTGCAGAAAAAGAAATTCTAAATGTTTCCAAACTTGAAACTTTACAACATTAAAAAAAATGCGCCTAACCCACACTAAAATTTGCAAATTGTAGAATTTAAAAAACTACTTGAATCATTTCACAATTATGTTGTATTTTTCCCCATTGTCCCTGTGTTCATGTTTGGGTGACTGGTGCTCCTCCTCCTCCTTTCTCTACCAGTTGAAAATGCAAAGTGTATCTTCTGTAAAGCCATGAGATTCATGAATGAACTCCAAAGCACCTTGCAGCTTAAGGCAGAAGCACAGTATTGCCTTGTAGGAAGTAATAAGGTTGCATTACAGAAATCAGAATCCATCAGCAAGTCCATAAAAATGAAAAATAGAGATAGAAACAGTAGTTTCCATACAGCATTACACTGTTATGCTAATACAGCACTTTTTCCACTCAGTGAAAAACCAGAAATATTTAGGTCATCTCTGTTAATGCAAAACTTCTATTTGAACCAGGTCTGCCCCAAGCATAAATAATGGAACTAACTAAAAACAAGCTAACAGGTTAGTTACAAGTGCTACATGTGGTCTTCGTGCTGAAGTGAAAGAAGCCTCTGAGACGAAACCTATTTCCAGCCCCATTATGAAACTCTGTGATTTAAGAAATAATTGTTTCCACATTTGAAGAGAGGTTGCCGCTGAGGGGTAGAAGCAGAAATTTATCAGCCTTGCTATGAGGACTTCCCTGAGCTGCACAGTGTCAGTGTGGGATCCTCCTCCCTGGCTCCAGGGAAGCTGCTCTTCCATTTCCCCTTTCCACCTGTCTCTTCCCAGCACTAATCACTCCCAGTGCACCCAGCTGTTGCAGGAAAATTAGCTTTACGAGTCCAGAGGGTGTTGTGAGATGCTGCCAAAGATCAAAGAAGGTGCATTCACCTCTACAAACAGCACCTGGTGGCAGGGTATGTGGAGGAGGTTGAGGTACCCAACAAGTTTTTTACCCCATGCCTCTTGCGTGGACGGACAGCAGGATGGGGACTGGAAGAGTAACATCTTTTTTCATTCAGCTGAAAGGAGAAGTGGCAAAAAGTCCTGTGCTTTAGCATGTGAGAATTCATTCAATTGAGCTAAAATTCACTGCACTTGTCACTTTATATCCCTCTTCTACTTAAATAATAGGAATTGCTAAACCACAAGTTTTCACCCAGAAACCAAGAGCTTTTTCAAGAGTGCTACAGACAGTTTTTAGGCTTCACAGACATCCTTTCCCCCCCTCTGCTTATGTTTGTTGTGTGTGCGAATTTAAAAGCTGCATTTAGAATTCAAAGAACAAAAGAAAAAAAAAATCAAGAATGCAGGGACTTGAGAATGGGAAACAGAAATGTTTTGAAGTATGGTCGAAAAAGAATAATTTATTATGTGGTTATAAAGGCTGGGTTTTTTTAATGAATTTCAAAAGCATCCATAAATTGAGGTATGGAATGAAAAGATGTGATTTTACAAGTAATTTCAAAATTAAAAAAATTAGAAAAATTTAGATCCAGAAGGTCGAAAAAAGTAAATTTATCATGTGGAAATTGCAGCTATGCCCTGCAGTGAAGTTTCAGTGAAACTGTTTTTCCACAGTTTGATTTGAATACAGTTTCACATTTTATCACTGTGTAAAACTGCTCTATTTTGCTACATTTTCTTTAGTCATCATATCCGTACCAGTGGGGCAATTCACGCAGTAATTTTCTACTGAAAACTAGAGTAGGTCAAAAGTTCATATTTACATATTCTCTTATTTATATTTGTTTTAGAATAGAAGGGTCAGATTTTCAAAACAAATTCAATTTCCACTTTATCCCACTAAATTAGTCAAAAATTATTAGTCAAAATAAGAATCTATTATTCTATTCTTAGTATTTTTCCTTTTTAAGAGCCCTTTTTCAAGGAACGAATATCTGATATGAGTAAGGAGGAGAAACTTCAGTATTGCTTTTTGTACTGTTCATAAACTCTTAGAAACAGAGCTAGAAATAAATTGCTAGCCCATAAAGTACGTTTATCTGCCTTTTATATTTGTTCAATTATCCACCTAGTTGATGTATATTTCAAAGTATTTTATATCCTTCTTCCATGAGTCTCCTAGAGTTCTATAAGTAAGACTATATACTTATGATCTCTGCACAATTATAAAAAATAATTTTGGTTTATTGGATAGCAGTTTTGCATAAATATTTCTCTTTATTCCTATAAGATGTAAGAAAAATCGATCTTCTGAGTATGAAACAAACCAGTTTTCTTGCAGGTTGCCCAAGACACTTACTAATATCTTTGTATTCACATTAAGTTTGCACCCACTCACATTCTAGCTAAGTATGATGCAAAGTTTTAAAAGGTACACTTATTAGATGTTTAGATACAAAACACCCCAGCAGAATCTTCCAAATTTTTATTTTGAGGGGAAAAATCCTACTCAGTGTATATTCACTACTCTCTTGTTTTAAACCATTACCATAGAAATGAGGCTCCCTGTTCATCTGTAAAAACCCCCAAAACTGTAATTGCATGCTGTGTCAAAAAATATGTAGCAGAAAAAATGCATATATTTGAAGAATCATCGTGAAACCACATTTGGCCCAAAACAAAAGAATTGGAGCTGAAGTTAAAAGAAAGACAAACAAGCAAATAAACAATCCCCTCTTTATAAAGCTTTAATGCACTTCTAAAATGTTCCAACCCAGAAATTCTGAAAATAGAGGGTGTCTGCTAGGCTTTGTTCCCACTGAAGCCAGAGAAAAGTGTCACAGTAACTTTAGTAAGCTTTATAGCAATGCATACATCCCAGAACATCTAATATCATAGCAAAATCAGGAGAAGCTTCCTTGAATAAAAAGTCATCTTCATTCATATTTTTTTGTGTAATGTTCTTAGAAAAGTGTACCCACTGAGTGCAATTAGAGGAATAATTATCAAAATGTTTAAAAGTTGTGTACCTTTAAAAGAGCCTTCAAATTCTAGGTAATTTATAGTCTTCCCCCTTCCCTCCCTCTTTAATCTGAATATTTGTTTGTAAAGACTCACAGGGTAAATTTTTAATATCAATAGAAGTAATCCAAGAAAAAAAATCTCAGGAAAAAATTATCTTTTCCTCAAAACAGTTTTTCTTTTAACCCATCCCTTATTTTCAGTTAAAATGTGGCTCATTTTCAGAAAAGATATTATGAATTGACTTCCAAAAAAAATTCTTCAAAGCATGTATATTTTTCTCTTCCATGTTCTCCTGAATATCTGATGCAACCTGACACTTCAGGAACATCCATATTTTCCTTTATCACTTTGACCATCTTCCATTAGTTGCCTTTTTTTTAAATTTCCCTTATCTTTATAGCTCCTCAATGCTATCATGACACATTCAAATTTTGTAAAGATTTTATTCTATGAGCTGTGTTTCAGGCTTGAGTCATCTGGAAAATTTAAACACAATATTCCCCCTCTGGTAGTGCCTGGGTGCAAATGTGCTTTTTCATCTGTTGGAGCTGGTTAAAGGAGCCATCACTGGAGGCAGACTTGAACTTTTCTTGTAATCAGGGGTGAATCCTGCTCAGCAGAAGTAATTATTTCACAATGAGAAGGCATTGACCATCTCTGCTTAGGATCAGTGTTTAGGAAGCCCCAGAACAGAGGTGGTAAGGAGACAATGCCTCCATAAATTCTATGGTAGGTGACAGAGGCATCAGAGTATAGAGTTGTTGAAGACAAAATAACCATAATTATAAGGAAAATTATTTCCTTATGATTAGTATTATAATTGGTGTAAAGACCTAAGTTTGTATAAATACCCAAATCTGACAGACAGCCAAATAAAATCACACAGATACAAATGTCAGGCATTTCAGGTGGCTAAAGATGACACAAGAGCAGCAGCCAGGTGTCCACACCTTTAAAACAAGATCAGGGACATGTTGGGGAGCAAGTGTAATGTGGACAAAAATCACATTTTCACTATGTCAAAAAAGCCTTGAGGTCATCCTGAAAATTTTCCATAAGTATGCGTTTAGGTGAATGCAAAACCTTTCAATTCAGTGTCTTTGAAATATTTTTTTTTCACCAAAGTGTCTTCATAATTAAAGAGTAACAATAAGTTTGTTTGTTACTTAAAACAGTATTTATAGGAAAAAAAGGATTATTAGAGTCCTTAAAGGCCTTTTGAAGAAATAAAACTTCTGAGGGTTTGGCCAAGAAGCGTAGGTCAGCCTTGAATGAATGAGAAGACATGTTCAAGCTCAGCTGCAGGCTAAACTGGAAAGAAAATCCTCATTTAGCAGTACAAAGTTTTCGCAATTTTGACTTCTAGAGGAACATGTCCTCCTCTCAACTCTTCTAACATGAAAGCACTCAATTCCTGTTCCGAGACAGTGTCTTCCAGACAAGCTCTACTAATGGTGGAAAATCAAGAACAAGGGAGACAGGCACTGAATGTATGTCTGCACAGACCTCAGAGACGACAGATTAAGAGCTCTGATTGCTAGACTGGCACATACCTCTTAAAACCAGAGCTACAGGGGAAAAAGTGTTTCTAAGAAGTGTAATCTGAAAAACAAACAGAGAGTATGCAAAGATTTACTACTAACTATTGTGAAAATTTGTTTTGTCTTTTTTAATCAGACTTCAAATAATATTACAACTCCCTTTAAAAAAGAAAATACATGGTTCCTAATAATGAAATAATTTTCAAAAGGCCCAGATTAACCCTTTCAATCAAGCTGGAATCATATAATTGAAAATATTCACGTGGTATTGGGATGGGTGATGTTTCCAAAGAAATACGAAATTATGGAAGAAGTTTTTTGGAGGTTTTTTTCTGATTATAAAAAAAAGCCGAAATATCTAACAAAAATGATGAATGCCTGTAGAAAAAAAAATCTGATGAGCTCAGAGACCTCACACATTGCAGGGAAATAAAGTTTAATATCAGAATTAGAATTAACATAAAAAAATAAAAAAAATACATGCATTGCCTTCTAATCCACTCCAATCAAGTCCAGTTAAGCCAACACAACAAGAGGTAAGTCTGGGCATAATATAATTTAATATATTAGATATTAAAATATTTTTATATATATAATATAGAATAGATTAATATTTTGGATAGAAAATAAAATTACATATTTAAAAATTTACATAATATTTAAATGCAATGATATTATATAGAATATTAATATAAGTTATATTAAAATATCTTTATCAATATATTAATAAAATATTAATTAAAATACTTTAATGTAACAATTTCCTTTGTTTAGAAAAATAATGAAGTGTGGACTGCACTTCCAGTACAGGTGATATTACCAAGCCAGAGGCACAATGCTGTGCTGTGAGGTATCCAGGGTGGCAGAAAGGGTGGAAGCCCTTCCCTTCTCACAGATCCTGCGACCCACAGCACTGTGAGTTACTTTTGTAGAGGAAAGGCATGATGTGTCAGCTGAAATACTTCTGTCTCCTTAGCACAAAGGACTAGACCACTAACTGAAAACAAAGCTTGTGCATTCTCTTCTTTTGAGGCTTTTCCATTTTTAAGTCCCCTGAAAAGGTACAACTCCTCCTAAGGAGGGTTGAGAGATTGAGGTGTAGCAGCACTTTGGCAGCTTAAATGTTCAGTTTATCACTGCCTTGTGTGTTCCTCAGCAGCTGCCAAATCAAAGTCCATCCTTGAACAAAGATAGTAACAAACATGAGTGAGGCCAAGAGTTTTGACAAAGAACTGGGACCCTCAAAAAAAGACAGCCATGGACAACTGAAGCAGCCACCAAATCTACTATTTTATTAGTGGTACCACTAGATGGTATCCATTCTCTAAATTTCCTCATTTTTGTCTTTTCATTTTTCTCTTCTGCCAGATGCTTTGTCAACCTGCACAGGCACAAAAAAAGCATGTAATGAGCAGACTTAAACCAGTACTTAGGGATTCTGAGCAAGTAAGTAGTTTATTTATTTTAATGTTTCTTTAATTAGACTTCATATTCATAATAAACAATGCAAAAGGAGTCAGATGAGTACACCCAAGTCATCTATTTCACCTGCTTAGTGCAGAGATCTCTAGCCAGAAACATAATTGTGGCTTTATAGCAAAGTCTGCCAGCAGCATGTTTCTGCCTCTGAGCACTTTGCCATGAGCATCCAGCAACCAGCTTGCTGCCAGAAGAGCACAAGGGACTGTTCTCTGCAAAGAAAGAGGTGTGTGAGCAAGCTGGTATTCAGGCAAGAAGCCCAAATCCATCTCCTAAAATCAGCATTCCCCTTTAAGTGCAATGTAAGCAGCAAAAGGAAAAACCTTTGCTCCCATAGTAGCGTCTCAGCTTGTAGAGTGATTGAGGAGTTGTCGTTCAGATGGTTTAGATTCCAGTGAGCAGCTTGTGCTTTTTGGCTAATCTAGGAACAGGTGGAATCTGTTTGTTTTTCATTCTTTAAGGCGAGATCTTGTTTGGAATTAACTGTAAATTACATTAATGCTTTCAGCTTCCTTGGCTTTAATGATTTTACTTGGAAAGCAGCTCTTTAAAGTTCTTCACCATAAGCAGCATAAGGAAAGACTCTGTGTTTCTCAGTTATTACAGAAGTCTGTTTCCACTCCCAGTATGTTTCTTCAGAACTGTATCGCATAAGAATACTTGCCCATAAAATGATAGAGTGCACATTTTCTGCAAAATGCTAACCCAAGTTTCGGTAGCTCTTTTATCTTCTTGCAGCTGTATTTTTGATCTTTCTTTTTCCCACGTGTCCAGAAGTGATTTTAACCTGTGCTTTGCTTTTCCTTGTTAATAGAACCCTGCAGTCAGACAATAATTTGCTTTAGAAATGTATGTACTTCATAAGAGAATAAATGGCAAGGGTTAATCTATCAGCTATTCTGGCAATAAAGTAAGAGATTATTACATCTTGAGCACATTTTCAGCTCTGTCATTCTCATATGAGTTTTAGCGAGGAACAAGGAAAATAACTTTGGTAGGAAGAGTTGGTGCAGCACTGCTACACCAATAGGTACAGGTAAAGTTCCCAAAGTTCTCTTGGTTCCCAAAACACAGGTCTCTCTCCTTCAGAATAGACTTGGAGAAACCAAACTCTAGTGCTGATAATGTAGCTCCCAGAAACTTGAGATACATTTAGGAACCAAGAAAACGCAGCTGACTAAAGAAATCCAGTATTTCTGACTGTGCTATGTTAGGAAAAGGAAATATTGGAGAAGAAATTTGCTGTCACTATTTAGAGGACTATTTAGTGCTGTGACTTAGAGGCTATAAAGAGAAGAGATCCAGCCAGCTGCTTCAGACATCTTCATTATTAGAGCCGTGACATCAAGTACCAGACTATTCTAGTTGCTTTTTGTATTTGTGTTTGCATAGATTGATACCCCCAGCCATGGTAGAAGAGTTGGAGCTATATAATCTTTAAGGTGTCTTCCAACCCAAACCATTCTGTGATTCTGTGTGCTTATTGAGCACATACACTGCAGTATGCTTGCCCCAAAAAAACACAGTGCTGGCCAGTATATGTCACAAACAAGCCTCCTAAACTTAAGGAGTGTACAGGGTCAGTTTTATGGAGCACATGGGAGACTTCAGAGCTCACATTTCAAACTGCTTCTTTTTTTTTGGTCTCAAATACCGTTCTTCAGTGGAAGCATTTTTTTAATTCCTGACAGCCAGTGTCACAGTCTACACAATATTTCACTTGATCTCTCTGCTTATGTTTCTCTCCCAAGTAATCTTTTTTTTCCCAATGGAACTATGTTCCAATTCATGAAGCAAATTTTATTTGTCTTGTCTCAGTGTTCTAGCATAATCAGGCATTTGGAAGGTGGGCAAACAGGCACAGATTTTTTTTTACCTCCTGCTGACCAGAGAGAAAATGATTAATTAAACCATTCACTTATCGTATTAAAAACAGGTATATGTTACAAGGACATTTTACAAATAAATTGTACCAGAAGCTTGCCTTGACCTTTTTCATGACTCATGAAAAGTACTATAAACTACAGGAAATCCAACTTTTCTGTGAGGTGTCCAGGACATTTGAATCCATAACTAAGCAACAATTCTGGAAATAGCTTGTATCTTGCTGAGTGCAAAGAGAAAAATATCAGTTTATATGCGAATCATGTAACAACAATAACAGATTTATTCCTAATTTTATATTATCTTTACATTAGCTTCAGGCCAGTTCTGACAACATATAAAACAGAGAAGAGAGTAGAAGGCCATGAAGAGAAGGCTGAGGTGATGTTTGCAGGATTTAACTGCTCTGAAAATTTGTTTGACCTGAGACCATCTGCCTCAAGATTTCTGTACCAGTGTCACAGAACAAAATCTAAGAAGAAGGTCTTAGAATTGAAGTAATAGAATAAAGATGGTTACCAGCCCATTTATGTCTTTGTACTGTCAAAACAGGTTGCAAATTGTGATGAGAGTGCAAGAGGTGCAACTGGACAAGAGTGCAAGTGTCTTTGTCAAAAGTCCACCAGCTTGGTTGGATCGATTTTTTGCCAGCAATGGAACAAGCATTGAGAGCATATGATAATGAAAACTGTATCATATTTTAATCAGGCAAAGTTCTGCTTCCTAATCTATACCAAACTAACCTGAAGGAAAATCACTAACAAAGAAAATATTTGGGGTTGGGTTTTTTTCCCAAAGGGTTTAGAGAAGTATAATGGATT
Organism: Serilophus lunatus; assembly: GCA_013399895.1. Lineage (NCBI taxonomy): Eukaryota > Metazoa > Chordata > Aves > Passeriformes > Eurylaimidae > Serilophus > Serilophus lunatus. The sequence continues at coordinate 820,398 of VXBA01004930.1, forward strand.
ACCTGAATCTTCAGGAAAACTGAGGGCTACCTGACTTTCTTTAAACTCCTTTGCAGTATTTATACCTCGTCTCAGTCTTGGACCTACAGGGAGAAAAAAAATTAATAATAGGTAATGTGAAACAAATCAATATAAAGTAATATCTTCTAAGCAAGTCTGATGAAATCTTGCTTTCTCCATATTTGCAAGACCCAGCTGATATCCTGTTTTCTAATAATATTCAGACTGCAGATAAATCTTTTCCTGCAGTTGTATTATGGATAGAAATTGTCTTCTGTGATTCTTTTTTCCTGACACCTAAGAAATGTCTGCACCTAAGAACTTACTACAGCTTTGAAGGTAGCACTTCTCACACTTGATTTCTCCCTCCAGCTTCCCAGCTTCATAAAATTTGCAAGTACTCTGCACCTGCATGACTTTTCTCTCCATCAAGTAGGCTTGAAATTGGCCAATTGAATTGGGTCCTGAAAGTCATGAGTGCAAACTGACACACAAGGAGACAGACACACAGTACATTACATTTTTTCCACTGGCTTCAGGACAAAATACTGAGGTCAGGCAGCAATTACAGAGAAAGCTAAAAGTAAAACCTATTTAGTTTATTTTGAGCTTAACTAAGACCCCATGGAACAGAGAACTGCACTGCTACAGTGATGATGGCTTGGACCTGTATATGGGTGTGCACATTTCCTTGGCATAAAGAGCCAGGCATTGGTGAAAATGTAGCTCAAATAATGCACAGGTATAACAAACTATGGCTGATACAAGTCAAGGAACAGTCTTGCCTAAAATGGTTCTTGCTGGAAGAGAGGAACAAGAAGGAAGTTAGAATTCCCTTTCTTCCTGGAAAATTCTGTCTCTGTCATATAACTCAGCTATTACAAAAACTTCATTCAGCTGAACGTGTGAGAACTCTTATCTCTGATTTCAATACAAGTCTTTCCAATATCTGACTAATCAACTTGTCAAATAGCTAATTGAAATTCCAGGATATAAGAAAAGATGATATACAAGATATTGCAACTTGATGTTCCTTTTAGAGACCATTAAAAGTAAGCAGAGAACTCTTCATTACTTGAAAGTGAGGCTTGGGGTTAGCTGTACTTCAAAGCAGCCGTTTCCTGCATCTCGAGAAACTACCTTCATTCTTTTGGCATTAATCTGACCTGCATGCTTCCATCTGCATTAAAGTTGCACCGAAAGCAGATAGTGCAAGTACTATAATATCTGCTACTGCTTGTAATCCTCTCCTAGTTCATTTTCCACTAGTAAGGTGTGGCTGAAGAAAATGGAACCCTGCACAAGGAAGGGGAATTATGTAAGAATCATTTCAGAAACTTTACCTTCCATATTAGCTTTGTGCAGTGACTTACTGACTTATTCCAGAATTACAGGTTCTAGTGTCTTATACACATTTCCAAAAGTTTTCAACCAAATCTAACAGATCAAAGTACCCAGAGCAAGTTCTTAGCCACTTACCACTGGTATTTCTTGGGGATAAATAATTCTGTTAGGTGATTCAGAGCTTCCAACAAGGAAACAATTTGTATTTTGTGCTTAACAGGGGAGGTGAGTGCATTCCACAAACAAATAATCTGTACTTATCTGATGTATTACTCCTCAAATGGATAGCTTGACACAGCTCAAAAAGGTGAATAAAATGGACCACACAGGCTTTAAAAAGTAAATCCCTCCCTCCCTCTAAAGAAAGGTGGGATATCTCACAATATATTTCAGCCATGTGCCAAAATGTTCTCTGCCATATCAACCCTGCACATCTTGGAGTTTTCAGCTGTAGGTCTTGGTAAAAAATAGTGTCTCAGTATTCATTTAGGCAGTTCATTATTGCTAGGAGGGAGTCTAAAGACCACAGTCAAGATTAAAGATCAAACAGCCTGGAAAAGGTACAGTTCAAAGAGCTGTTATTTGCAGACCAAAGTCAGTTCTGAACTCCAGTTGTGGTGTATGTGTTAACCTACATGGAAAGCTGGAAGAAACTCTGATTCAGGCAATTCAGTAAAAAGAAGATTGAGAGGTGATGTGAACACCAGTTATGTGAAAGAGCACATGACTTCTAATACAAGATAATCTTTTAATATGGTCAATAAAGGCCTAACAAAATTTAATAGGTAAGGCTGCACAGATTCAGGCAAAATGTATTAATTACATTATTGAGAGAAGATTGTAATCATTGGAGTCACATATGCTGTACCTGTGCAAGAGAAATCCTTACCTGATGATTCAAAGTAAAATCCTGTCTCCAGTCAGAGTTCTCAAGAAATCTGGGAGGCATGCTCTATGCATGCTTAAAGAATGTGCTGTAAACCCAAAAGAAAGTTGCTAGAGAAATCACAAGCATCTATGTGACTCATTTTGCAGGATGTTAGCTCCAGTCACCACAATAATCTTGTGTTGTCTCAAAATCCTGGAATGGAAGACAGCCTTTGCTGGCTATAACAACTGGGGAATACTTGACCAGAGCTCTCAAAGGTGACAGGAAGACAAAACAGCTTGCCCATAACCAAAAATATGGCATCACCATGACTAGACTTCTTCTCTCTCTCTGCTCTTTAAATGGAAATTCTCAAGTAGACCGTATCGTCTCCACCTGTGGTTGGTTACAGATGTCTATTTGTGGAACATCTGACGTGTATTAAAACTTCTACTCCCTGTAGTAAATAGATTCCCGTAGGCTTTTGTTCAGACATGGGATAACATTTAGTTTTAACTGATTTCTGAACTGCTCACTGTGTGTGACTCAGGTCTGTATTTTGTTCCTGAGGGGTGGTATTTTCATTCACATTTCTATACCTATTCATTTAAATTTTCCTGAAGTATCAGCATCTTGAGTTTTTAGGAACTTTTAGGAACAGTACCATTAGACTCTAATTTGTATCAGAGAAAACAGTTAAAGCTCACTGGTACGCTTTGTGAAGCCTGATGACCCAAGAGGTAAAGTAATACACTGGTACTAAAAAGAACTTAGATTTAGTGTTTGATATGTCCTGCGGCTTGCCTTGATCATGTAACATTACCCCCCTTTCTCTTAATACTCTTTGCATTGTCATGCTAAAATATGTTTATGAACATTTAAAATATGTTGTTCTTTTTTTCGATGTGACAGTTTAGAATAGAATATAAAATCACACAAATCCACAACAAAACAAACTCATCAGGTCTGCAATGCCCTACAAAAATTCCCTCTTGAATACTTCTGAAGACTACCAAACTGTTAGGAAAATAATTTTGTGGGCAACTAGTGGATTTGACACAGATCACCAGACCCTCACTGGGTCTTGCCCTTGCCCTCAACTTCTGTTTTGATGCCAATAACTGGGCTCAATGTATTCACTCACAGCTGTTTCATCAGGCTTTCCTGCACTGGTGGATGCATGTGGATGTGTTGACATAATAGTATTCTAGTCTCTGCAAGGGTATAATTTAAATGAATAATATGGACTTGTCCTAACAGAGCCCTGTTCTAAAGACTCCAGGAAAGGTGTCCTAAAGAGGCACCATACAGGGCATCTGCCAGGCAGGTCTTCATCCTGTTATAAGTACGTGCTACTTCTTTGCAAATTCTTTCATTGCCAGACTCCTGCTGTTGTTGGAATTAAATCTTTAACTGACACATTTGTAGGCTTGACTTTACCTGAAATGAGAGAACATATCTATGGATTAAAGTCCTCATTTAAAGACCCACCACACTAGAAGAGAAGCCTGAAAACTGAAGTAAACATCCTTATTGCTATTTCAATGTAAGATCAGAGGTGATAGAAGTTCCATGATTCTGAGTGTAGAAGGGAAGAGAGGACAAAAGGAAACCTGACATCACTGCTATATTTGGTCACAGACTACTACGCCAGACCCTGACTATTTTATAGGGATCCAACCCATTCTCTACTCTAGAGAGCTGTAGTGTCTCTGTAGTGTAGTCATGTAGTTTCTTGTTATGAATGGCTCCCCATTATCTTTTCTTAATGGAATCTGCCCTGAAACAGCAGATATATCCTTCATCTCAGCCAAAGAGGAACTTGAATGGATGCTTTCCCTCCTAGATTTCATACATGCACTTGTAGTATTTTATAAAGGCAATAATTCTACGTGGATGACTTTCTGCACTTCTGTCCCATTTTAGATGAATCATCACCACAGTGAAAAATGAGGCTCTGGAGGAGCACCATGCATTTCTACCCACTTCATGTAACATATAATAGTGCCTTACTGAACAACAGAGTTGATGTGGATAGTGCGTGCAGCTCCTGAGCAACAGAGTTCAGTAAAGCTGACTGCTCAGTGCTTACATCTATGTCGATAAAAGGATGACTCAAAATTGACTATGTTCTCTCATTTTTGCCATCACACCACATATTTATTTTTATCTGGCATCATTCCTGACTGTCATTCCAGCAATTGTGGCAGTACATCTGCTTCAAATTAGCCTTTAAGTCTGGTCAATCCATGTCCCACCTCCCCGGAATTCCCATGTCCTTAAGACACTTAATGAAAGTCTCTACTAGTATGGATATTGATTTTCTCTACAACTCTATGTTCTTCCTCCTGACTGAAGCTCCCACTGCTTTTCTTTAAAATCTGTGTGTGAAAATCAAAGAGAAAGCTCCAGTACACAAAACTTACATGATTTTTACTGGAACATTTCAGCGCCTCAATTCTTATTTGCCTTCTGAGCTCTTCATCTCTTTGTTCTTCTTTCAAATACTGACCCCTTGATACTCCCCTCAACAGGAGGGGTGAAGGTTGTTGTCCTCGCCTTCACGCTACACTACTCCCTATCTCAGCTCTGGATGTTTCAACAAATTCAGTTACATCCTATCTTCTAAGCACTGAGACAAGAACAGACAGAGGTTTCCACAAAGGCCAGGGTTAGGCTTATACTCTGCTTCCCAACCCTAATGCTTTTGATAGCATCATTGCTGTAACTCTTTCAAAAGAAGGGATGGAATTGGCAGTGACTGAGTCTGTAGTTCTCAGCTGGAATCTAGTCTTCTGTTAGAGAAATAAAAGATAGTTTCCTTCAGATTTTGGCTCTTTCTCCTGTATTCCAATTCTATTAAAATGTATATTTTCTAGGAATGTAGATAGCCTTGGCGGTTCCAGGAGGATTGCGCTTTTATGTATGTTTCTTCAGACAATTTAATCTAGTTCAAAACACCCTACATGGTTGTGTCCTTCACAGATACACCTAAATGTCTTCAGAACATGCTAAGCACTTACTACTGCTTCATAAAATAGAGCTGTTTCATTTAAAGCACTGAAGGACTTTTTCTTCCTCATCAGAGGGACCTCTGCCACCTTCTCCAAACGTGCCTGCACTGAAAAATGAAACCAGAATATACTCATCAGCTGCTCTCCAATAAAGACATCTTGCTTTCTGTTGTATGAGGTTTTTGTCTGTTGGGTTGTCTTTTTTTTTTTTTTTTTTTGCCACACATGAGCTTTGTATGCTTTTACCCACTTTTCTTAGCCATCTGAGGAAACTTTCAGAGTACCTTACAGCGGGTGGTCTGGCCCCAGACTGCTTTTGCTGTTGTTTTCTCTTTTCATGCAGGATTTGTGTCATGAGTAAAAGTATGGTGGAAAAAAGGGCAATACATATTTCAGGAGTAAGTGTGGCCAGAATGTATTCATCTTGGACCATTCATTCACTCTTCTAGCTGGAATATATGGTGGTAATGAGCTCTAAGACATTGCAGGGGCTGCTCTGGCTCCTGAGAGAGAAAGGAAAAAAAAAAAAAAAAGAAAACAAATATGGAGCTACACTCATAATTTTTCTACTGTTGACATTCTTCTCAAGTCACAAAGGTGAACTTACTGAGAAGGAGTAGCTCTTCTGCATTCTGGATGCACTACTTAAAGCTACATGAGAGCTCAGTGACCACAGTCGCACTCTCAAGGGCATAACATGCACCATTTCATTCACAAAAATTCACAACATTCAGGGTCTAGCACTGTGCATTTGTGGAACCTGGATCGATAGGTCTGGACTGTGCAGCATAGGAATGTAAGGGACAGTAAAAATGTCATTTCTGCTCTGAAGGAAAGACTCAGGTCTGTTAAAGGAAGACAGGTCAGGGTTTGTTTACAAATGTTGTACACAATAGACTGGTGTGGGACCAGCAGGGTAAAACCTGAGTTACCCTGAACAGCAGTCTGTCAAATCTCCATACTGAACCAAATCCTATTCCAAAATGAGGATTTTAGCTAATTTACATAACTATCTAAGAACTTAAATTCATTTCTAGTTCCCTCACTTCCAAATAAATCAATGATTGACTGAGACTCCAAATCCTAACTCCAGCACAAACAAGGAGCAAGGACAGCAAGGTTTGTTCTGTCATCTGATATTCAAAGCAGGCTGTCTATATCCCATCAACTATAGCTCAGCCCAAAGAGCTCTGATAAAGTCATCCATGCACAGAGCACAAAACAGAGCTTCAAGTGTTATTTCATACAATAGTAAAATTCAACTTCTAGGCCTTTTTTTTTGGTTTTGTTTATTTTTATAGCATTGCACTGTTTCAGAAATAGTCATAAATTGTCATACCCCAAAACCATGCCTGTGGCTGATTCCAGCCACAGAACATGAAAGGCCACTTCTCCAAGTGCTAGTACAGCAATAATGCAGATGGGATTTCTCAGGAATCCTGCTGCTTTTCATGCACTCTTGTACTGGCCAACGATGGTTAGAGGGGGGAAAAAAAGCCCAAAACCAAAAATTCTAATCCAGAAGGGCCTAAGTCTTGAAAAGACAAATTTTTCTTTCTTTTACACAAAACAAGTTATTTGCTTCCATGATGTTGACTTGTGTTGATTGCAAAAGCCACCCAGAACATCCTTAAGTATTTTTGAACAAATTATGCTTGGTAATGATGAAAAACAGTAAAGAAAAAAAAAAACAAAACCAAAAAAACCCAGTGATACAGTAAACAGAAATAAATGAAATTCTAGCATTTACTCCCTTGGGATAAAGTGCTAATTATACTTGGTCATGAGGATATCGTAAAAATATGTTTAACGTTAAAAATAAATACATTTTGAATAAAGGACATGCTTACAGCAGAGAGGCATATCTAGCAGGAAGGAAACAGACCACATGAGTGCATTGGTTAGTGTAAGAACATCATCTGTCATAGGACTTACAGCTCGTGTGTTTAGCCAAGTTATTTGTGCCAGCTATTCTGTTGCTTTATAATTAACAAAGGGGGAAATAGATTGAGGGTTTGGCTCAGAGTCATTATGTTTCATATGCTAACAATTTCAGGGATTCTTTATTTATTCTCGTCTGTTCTTTAGGGGATGGAGAAGGAAGGGGTGCTGGAGCACGTAGCAAAAGGTACTGTTTTCTGGTCCAGTTCAGAACCTTGAAGTCCTTCCCAGCAATATGAGTTTGAATCAAGGGATAACTTTTCAAAAAAGCACAGCCTTGACAGAATTTGGAAAAAAACCCTAAACGTACAACCAAAAACATTCAATGTAGAATTTAATTTGTTCTGAGTTGTCTCTGGAACATCTTGGCATCTATCTTTGATGTCTAAGCCCCACTAAAGCCAAATAATGCCAAGGAGGTCATGGTCACTAAGATTGGCTTATGTCATTTGGGAACATCATGGAGAAGAGCCTAACTTTGCTTCTTCCTTGTCACAGAAGGAATTTCACATTGATCTACTTGTTTTCTTTGGTATTTCTGTTTTGTGAACACAAATGAGAAACAGATATCAGTCTCTAGGGGCCTGTAAAGGGTTCGAGTGCATGCTTGTCTAAGCACAAATCACTTAATTGATTTTAAAATGACCAGTTGATAACAATTATTTCCTGAGTGAGGAACTTGTGTTTTCAGAAAGCAAATTTTGCTTCTCTAGATAAGGCAAAATTTTTCTGAAGTTTGTTAGGAAAGTTGATTTATGAAATACAATTCTCTGCATCAAATCACTGTCTAGCTTGCTCAAATACAGCACTCCAAAAAGGCACCTAAGAAAAAGAATATAATGAATAAGCTGCAGTGAAACTTACTATCGTGCTAGCATGGAAACCATTTAAATTTAGTAACCATTTCCAATGAAGAAGAAAGAAATATTGTAATTATTTTGTGGTTGGTTAACACATACATACATACACTCTCATGCATATATTGAGGATGATTTTTTCACTGTTTGAAGTTATTTATTCTATAAACAGATTATTGGAAGTATTAATACCTTCTTTATATTAAAAGTATTAATTCTCCATTTGAGAATAGCCTAAAAATTAAAATCTTATGAATCTCTCTGCTGTATTACAGCTTCACAGATTTGTTGCCCCAAAACTACCTCGAAGAAAAGAATTTCACAGTTTTTAGTGCATGGGGATGATCTTAATGAGGGTTTGGTGCACAAAAATACTTGGACTCAGATAAGAGCAGAGACATGGCCAGAGGCTGCATAACCCGTGCAATGGGTTAGAGCATTCTATATAAATTTGACAGACCATTTTTTTCTACGCATTAGAAATACCCATAAAATTATTAATGGAGACAAAAACCCACAACCAACTATGATTAGTGGTGAGGAATCTAAGTGAAAAAAAAATGGAATCATGTCACTTTGAAAACATCATGGCAGAGAACACAAGGGAATTTCAGTGTGATGGATGAAAAACGGGCATTCTCATAGATATGGTTTGTCTCTTCTATACAAAAGCACATCATGGCTCTGTGTTCCTAGTTTTGCTGTATAGATTTTAGTCAGGTTGCAGTTATATCAACTGCCCTGTTTTATGATAATGACATTAGTTGGAAGTAATCTCCCTTGTATCAGTGATTGCTACAATAATCATTTGAATTATTGCAGGGAGATAAAAATATCCCTGAAGATATCTCCCTTCCAGCTGGGTCTGTAAGGAGCAACTCACAGGTCTCAGAAATTGTATTAGAGAAAAAAAGTAATTGTGCATCACACTGATTAAAAGTCTGACTTTTACATTTTAAAGGAATTTGGCATATTTCTTTAGCTTGCAGAGTGTAACATTATAGATTTATAACAGTAAGGTTGATAAAAATGCATTTCAACTTTTTTCTTTTTTTTAATATTAGGATGCTGTGGAAAAATCATAGATATTCACAAAAATAAAACCATTATCTACAGCTTAAAGGAAAGATTCATCTTCTTGAATATGGAGCCAGGACTGATCCCTCTTTAATTCATGTTTTGGAAGGGGCAAGCATAACAACCTCTTAAAAATGATCAGTGCCAATGGGGTAGTTAAACAGGTATCTTGAAAACAGGTCCACATGGGAAATTCAGAATTATCCAGTAATAATAAATAAATGTAAAAATACTGGGAATTATGTCCTCACATATTGAAAATTTGACCTTTCTACAAAAGAACATTAGGTTGGTTGAGTTGCAGTCAAGATTAAAGTGGGAAGTTTACTTGGCTTGCCTGCCCCTGACAAATTTAAAAGACAGTTTTACCTCCAAAACCTATGACAGTTTTAATGGCCCTGCAATTCTACTGAAATTTTAGCATTCAGAAACATAAGAGGTATCTGGTCACCCATGGTGAGTTACTTCCAGAAATTACCTGAGTTGCTCTGTGAGGTAACAGTGAAGATGATGCAGAGAAAACCTTGCTTTTATACAAACCTAGTGCTTGAGAGTGACCAGCAGTGCTGCTTCTCAGTGTTCTGGAGGATGTAAAACATTTCCAATAGACTGTTTTTTGAAACCTGCACCTCTGAATTAAGTGTGTGTGTATTTATATCCAGTGTGCATATATATATATATGTGTGTGTGTGCGTGTGAGTATATGGATGCGTGTGTCTGTATTTTAGATTTACTCTAAAACTTTAAATTTGGGTGTATTTCTCTTCAACTTTATCAACATTACTTGCCAGTTGTGCTTTTGGTGTGATCTGGCTCCATGTTCTGCAGACCTCGTCTTCATTCTGGCTTAAAAATGAGGTTTGTGGTTAAGATGGCTGCATTAGAAGACAAGAAAAGCCAATTTATTTCCTAGCATCACCATGAACTGCCTTGGCGAGTCTCCAAATTTCTCTAAAGTCATTTATCCAATGCTAGAGGATTCTATTGTTCACCTGAAAAAGGAGGGTTGTCTTTTCTCTCCAAGCTCACTATCTTTGTTTCCCAAATTCACTTCAATTTCCTTTCCATCTTCTTCAAATGGCTTTACTAGCATGTGAATAATAAATAAACATGTGCTCTTGCACACCAATGAGTGTCTTAGAGGTTCACCTCTCACCTGACTTGCAGAGAGAGAGTCTGTGACAGTACTGCAAAGGAATTTTCTCACTTACAAGAAATAGCCCATTAAACTGTTGATTCTGGGGGCCCCTGTTCTGTCTTCAATGATGGCAGAGGAAAGCAGCTATTTGACATTTTTGTTCTAGCTGTTTTACCTTTTTCTTTCCTGCCATGTCTTGATTTTTCGGATATTTAATTTTCACACCTTGGGAACAAACTCATCACTACTTTACACACCTTCCAAGATTTTTAAGAAAATTGAATTTCTCTTTTAAAGGCATTGATGATGTCATGCCAGGTTGCTCTCTTGGACTTGTTATTTCAGAAACTAAAATCTCTGGGCAATACAAGATGCTTTAAAAGCTTTCTGGTAGCTAGAAAATATCAACTTTCTGAGTGGGTGTTCTAAACCATTCTACTAATGGCACTTTAAGTTCAGAAAATAATATTTATTTCCCTTTGTAAGCAATCTGAGTTTACATAAAAGCTTTCTTGTTTGTTTTGTTTGTTTTTCTGGACTTTTTTTCTTTGTGAGATCCTAAAGCAAGGCCATAGCTACTGGGTGTTTTACAGTAAGACCTCTTTGTTGCCCTTGAACAATGTAGCAAAGATTTTATGACGTGTGAATGTGAAATAATTACCAAAAGGTATCTCAGGGTCAAAATAAATGATCTATTATCTCAAGATTTTAATGACATGAAATTGTTTCCCTTTTAAGGACGATTGTAAAATGTTGAAAAAAAATCTAAGAATTTAGCCTTCAGAAAGATGGGGGTGGTAAAACCTTTTTGCTATGCATATGACAAATTTTAGAGGATAAATTTCTTTCTCCTCTTCTCCCTTCAAAGGTAAAATAAACAAATGTGAATGGGAATTACCTCATCATTTGACATTTGAAGTTGAAGGCTGTTTCACAAGAGCAGACATCCCCTGTGCCAGACTGTGAGCTCAGTCCCAGTTGCATGAAACAAGGATGCAGGGACAGAACTGGACACTGAGTCAGGAGGGCTATTCTGGGTTGACTGGGATAGCCATAAACTGGGGCTCCAAGTGCAGCAGTGCCATGTGCTTCCTTTGTGAGGCTTTGAGCACCTGTAATCTAACAAAGATCTTTTGTCTTGATTACCCCATACGTGATGATTCATGCATGCTCTTTCTTTTCTCTCTCTCTCACCTGTGTTCCCCTCTCTGAAAATACACAGTGTCATAAAGCTACTGATTGCCTTAATCCCTGGCTTTACTGAAACTGACCCTACATGCTCTTTGAATTAAAGGAGCTCAGAATCAATCCTCCCTCCCGTATCTCTCAAATGTGTGAAGGGGTAAAGGTGTCAGTGGTATTGGGTTTGTCCCAGTTTAATTCTGTGTTCAGCATGCTGACTTGGACCAGTGGGAGCTAAGTTGCAGGGATGATGGACAAATACACCTACAGCAAGAGAAAGGAAAAGAAATGTAATTCACTGGCTCCTTCACAGACTGGGATGGCAGAGGGGAGGGGAAAGAAAGTAAATATGTACACTACCATGTTGATGAAAAAGAAACAAATGGCACATGAGATTCATCCATTCTGTGCAGGCAAGGTGAGGCCAGAATCAATATTGGCATTAGGTGGCCTAACCAGATGTTTGTCGTGAAATTATATTAGTTAAGGATTGCTAATGTCAAAATCCGTATGACCTCGTGAACATACCAGTGTGCTGGAACCTGCTTTATTGTGACACAATCCTGCATGCCTGGAGATGATATTTGTGTGTTTCCAACGGCAAGAAAAAGAATTGCACTACATTTACCCTCTGCTCCCCCATGGTCATTGAAGACTTCCCTTGCTTCTGATTTCTTCTGCCATAAAAGTCCCCTAGAAGGCCTATGTGACTTCTGTTATTTGATGGTAACAGAACTGTAAGGAGACCAAATAGCGCTGTCAGACTTCAGCAAGCATCAGGAAGGAAATGAGAAGCAAATACATTGCAAATGTACTGTAGAACTATTTAAACTCTTTAGTGTCACCAAGGCCACCTGGTCTCATTTTCTATCACTTTGCTATTATATCACCACCAGTCCAGAAGTGCAGCCTACCTACACTTCTGCTTCCAAACACCCCTTACAGCTCAGTGAGATGTACTTTGTGCTACTGGATGTTGGGGTGACTGACATTTAGAAGAGAATGCAAAAAAACCTTCTTAAAGCATTTTTGAAGTTTTTAGCTCTTTACATAAAGAGAAGAAGTAAGACTACTTTTGTAAGAGAGGATGTAAAGATCACAGTAGTAATTCTTGCTTTCTCTGACAGCAGTTTAGGTTTGAATAACCCCACAAACTTTATTTGCATTTACTCTCTCTTTTTTTTTTTTGCTTTAAAGTGAGTTTTCTTTCACACAACAAAAGCCTTAGATGAGTGTTGCAACTGTTCCAGTCCTTCTCCAGAAGGATTAAGTGTTCTCTTCATACAAAACTCAAACTGGGGCCAAAAACAAATTAGAGGAACACCACCCCTATGAGCTGCTCACCATGCACATCTCTGGTTGTTTTGATGTGATCTCAGAAAAACCTTCCTTTCGTATACAGCGGATTCCTCCATGGTGATCTTCCTCCAGTAGGTGGATGCAAAACCAGCTTCAACCACCAGCCTTGTCAGAGATGAAGAAGGCATCTCTGAAGCTAAAAACAACTGATCTTGAATTAAGGTAATGAGTAAAGATTTTACTGTAGATTTATCATTGATTTTAACTTGCTGTGGCCAAAGACTTTGCTCTAGTCTGAAAAACACTCTCTAGAATTTTCCATTTTTTTTGTTCTACAAACCCTTTCCAACAGTCTGACAAAGCCCACTAAAACCCAAGGAATTCTTCCCTCAGCAGACAACTGAACACACTGAGTGCAAGTGATTTCTAGGATCACTCACTTCATCTCAGGGGAGTGAGTTTAAGTCAGTGGTTTTAAGACAGTTTAAGCAGTTTAAGGGTGACATAAGCCAAGTAGGCAGTTCCCCATCAGCATCACACCATGCAATACACTGATCCTAGTTTTGGGAAGAAGTGGTGATAATGCTGTGACACTCACCCATACATCACACTGTGTCATCCTACTGAACTGGCGCTGCATCCTTGCTCTGGTGTGAGTGTTGCAACCGTGTCTCTCACTTGTCCTTTCACGTAATAAGCGACCGGCGACTTCAGGTCTAATGACCTTTCACGCACTGTTGCAATGAGCGATGGAAAACTCATTAAATCCAGCCAGCTCGTTTTCACTACACACAGATACATACACGTACCGGTGTGCCTTCATGCAATAAATCTTTCTGTTGCTGTTTGAATTAATTAGTCCTTTTGTTTTTCTTTCAATATCACGTTGGTAGAAACTGTCAGGTTATCCTCTCTCTGATTTAATTTAACACATGATTAAAACATGAATCTAAAGGCAAAATAACCCCTGCTGGCAGTGGAAGCTGTTTGGCATCCCTTCCTCTTAAAAAATGGAGTAATGGTTTCAAGTAACTCTCAAAAGATGTCATGATTTGGAGGAAAAAGCTTTTCCATCAAAATATTTCATTTGTGAAAGCAAAATATCATGGCTAGGCTTTGCAAATGAAGCAAAATATACTAAGAAAAAAAGCCAGCAGTTCCAAAAAAAACCCCATGTAAATGTGTTTCTTTTGTTAAAGTGCATGGGAACAGGCTTTTTCCAACAAGACAAAAAATTTTGTTGATGTTATTTTGATTAATTTTGTAAGTATATATATTTGCCTTGATTTTCACAGGGTAATATTTTGAACAGAATTAAAAAATTCAATAAATGAACTCAAGAACTAAAATACATCATTTGGCAAGATTTCGGAGAAAAACAACAAAAAAAGGGAGCAAATGGACATTTTCCAGAATTTTTATTTTTAAAAAATCATTCTGATTTTCCTGAAAGGGCTTGGAATGATTTTTGTGACGTTCTTCTTGATTTCAGAAGATTTCAGGTTTCAGAAAAGGGGTAGTGCTCTTGGTAGTACTAAAACAACAGGAAAAAGAATTCCAATAGGCTAGAAAGACACCAGAAAGAACTCCATTTGACAACTGGAAAGAGGAATGTGAAAAAGACCCATTTTGTTATCTTTTTGCTTCCCCAATCCGCAGCTGTTGGTGATGTGCAACCCAGAGGATGAAGATTTGCTCACAACCAATCCCTTCCATGCCATACAAGGAGTACACTTCGGGGTTTCAGTCAGAAGACTCATCTCAAATAGGAATCAAAATGAGAGTCAGCAAAAGAATTAATTTAAATAAATAACTAAAATAAAACCTCAACCAAGATGCAGTTGCTCTGATTCTTCACTCGAAGAGACATGCAATGCTTTATAACCACCTCAGGGCCAGGTCCTGGAGAGCTTCCAAAGATACTGGATGCTATTTTTAAATTGGTTTCCTCCTTGTACACCTGAATGCTCTTTCAGAGGACACCTACACATTGATCTCAGCCCTGTAAATATTTGATGAGAAATAACACAACTTTTTAGAAAACCACACCCTTAGAGAACAGCTGTTTCCTGAATGTCCATTGTTGTGTTCAGGTGGGACATTGAACAGTTGTAAGACTCAGCACTTCACCTTCCGCGTCCTGAGAAACAGAAAAGGAATTTTTATAGTATAAAGTTGCAAAACAGATTTGTTGTGTTCCTACTTGAACCCTAAATAATTCTACAAATTGAAGGAGTCATAGTCTTCTGAATGCACTTCTATTGTTTTGAGGGATTATGGTAGAAATGTCCCAAAAGTTCAAACAAATACACATGTCGAGCCACACATATTTAGGAAAATAAATTTTATTATATATGCCACCAAATATTTAAACAGTAAGGCAGTATAAATACATACCTTATTTCATCAGATTTGCACTGCAGCATTGGTGCTCTCTTTAGAGAAGTGTAAACAGAAACCCTGTTTGCTACTGTACCTTATCACAATATCATCATTCAGGGAGAAAGCATTTAGAGAACTGCTTAAAATATACGAGATATTCACCTAGGAGGCACAAGCACGAGGCCTGATTTCCTCCCTCCAGCAGGAGCATTCATCTGCTGCCCCCTGTTTTGATGAAAATCCAGTATTTCTGACTCAGACCTGAAGCCAGACAGCTTGCCTGGTTGAACCGGGATAAACCTTTCAAAACCTCCTTTAGTCTCCTCTGCCCTTAAGCTGTAGCCACCTTACTGCAGAAAAAGCAATCATTTCCCAGGTTTCAAGACCCTTAGGAACACAAGGGAGCTTTATAGAGACAGCAGTTTCATCAGTGCAAAAAAAAGTCCCAGTAGGTCTTTTCAAGTAAATTGATTTAAGGTGGTGGAACAGCTATTGAAAATGTAGCTGAGCCTACCCCAGGCTTAGCCTTTACCTCCACAGAATACAGAATTCACCTCCACAGCACAATCTCATATATATTTTTAGACACCTTCTTGCCAAAAGCATACCCAAAGTTTATGAAGCTCAAAGGATGAAGGAGAATAAACCTAGGGATTTTTTTTTCAGAAGGGTTAAGTGTTTAGATGGGATTTAACTAGTTACTCATCTCCCGAGGCACGACACATGTGAGAAAGTTAAAGAAACGCCCTTCAATGAGCTTTGCTCATAACCTTTGTCATTTCATGTGAAAAATCTGCTCCTGCTTTGGTGTGTTGGGATCCCCTGGATTCAGCAGAATACCTAACCTCTTCCATGGCAAATTGAAAACAAGCCTGTCACCCAGACAGCTGCTACACAACACAGTCTGTGCCCAGAGCCATCAGCTTCAGTCTTGAACTTCAGGATTTCTTTATTACTGTTGCAGAGGCCAGATGGAAAGCAGTGACAGTTATCGTGTGTAGTCATCAGTGGATCGTGTATTCTAATAGAATTTGGTTTATAAACAGAATTAGGTGAATAAGCAGAATTAAGTTTATGAAAAAAGTAACTGCAGTGCTTAGGACACACACTGCTTTTGTTTGAAAAAAATTTAGATAGCTTTTTTGGTTTTGTTTTGGTTTGTTTTTGAATACCAGTTTAAGCATTAAACTGTTACATCCTGGTAAGGAAAAAAATAGTGAAAGGATAAACATACTGAAACTTCAAACTGTTCTTGAATGGAAGCCAAAGAGAGCCCTGGTGAAACAGATCATTCTATCCCTGCAGAGAAAACATTTAGGTGGTGGAAAACCAGAGCTGTTCACTGGGAACTGGTGTCTCTAACAGGGTGATGAGCATCTGTACTTACTCTAAATCCCAGCAGGTGGATGCACACAGTCACAGCACCTTCCAGTAGAAAGCTGGCACCTCCCCTAAATATTTTGTGGCAATACATGAATGCAGAGATGACCACAAGAATGCACTACACATGCTGTGCTGAGATCTGATTTAACTGTCCGCAGCCAAGAGAAGCTCCACAGAGACTGCCAGGGACACACACAGCACAAAGCAGCTTTTGACTGCTCTATGACTCAGAGGAAAACCCAGGACACTGGTTGTAAAATGTGGTAAGGTCACTTCTAAAAATGGATTTTCCCCATTCCCTCTCTCGCCTTTCTCCATTGGTCAGCTTGCTGCAAGCTCTTCTTTTAAGCTCAGTAAAGTTTCTTCCTCCACCCCAGGCCCCACATGATGCTCTCACCCCTGTGCCTTCCTAGTTCCATTGGCAGAATTATCCCCTGACAGGATGCCCTCTTGGAGATCAGGGGTCTGAGAGGAAGGTGGTACGCTGGGAGGAACTGTAGAGTCACCCGAAATGCCTGGGGCACAGCATCGGGCCAGCTGCGGGTCCTTGACAGAGCTGGGATTGGGTAGAAGCTTCTCATTAATATGAACTGCATCTGCAAAGGGAAAGTGCAAAATACGTATAAGTCAGGATCCAAAGGCATGCCTGTGCCTTTTCCAATTATCTGATCACTTTTTTTACACAGGATCTTTGGGATACTTGGAAGACATGCTACGGGATGGATTTGGGGACTGTGGTTCCTGCCCTATGAAAGTTTGAGTGTGCCACTCATAGTCAAGAGACATGCAATACATGTGTCTAATCCAGCACTACCTTCTTTGGTTTGTGCAAGTAAGAGGAATAAGCAACCAGATCCAGACTAACTTTATCACTCTCCTTCTCCAGTTTTCCGCTTTTCTCACTAAACCTACAAGCTCAGTTTCAGAGCTGTTATCTTAGTCAACCTCAAGGCATTGAGGGCAATCTGTGTTGCAGCAATTACATGCCAAGGAGTTTAATCTGTGAGGGAATGAGGCAGGTAACATCCAAGAAGGCATTCTGTGAGGGAGGGAATCTAACCAGGACCAAAAATGTGCTTTAGACAGGGCTCTCTTCTCAAGCTTACGCTGTAACAAAAGCTACAGCTGTGCATCAGCCACTCACTCCAGATCCTATTGCTCCGTGTTCTTTTCCCATATTGAGGTATGCACAGGTTTTTTTCTACAGTCTCTTCATGGTAGGTGAATAAATATGGTCTCCAGGCTGTCATGGAGCAGTACAGAGACAGAAAATAGGGCATTAGTGGTGCCATTGTCAGACTGCAGTGTTCACTCAGGCCTGAGTGATGATCTCCGGTTCTACCCCTCAGTGACACACAGTTGCAGTGGATTCAGCCCTGTTTCGTTCTTTCCTTAAGCCCTCTTTTGTCCTTATATTTGAGCTGATTTTTGCTCTACTGCTGTTGAATTCTATTCAGACACCTGAACTCCCAGCAGAACAGGAAGTGAAGGAAGAAACTGAGATGACCCTTAATATCTGATGTGTTTGTGCCGTCCACATGATAAAAGAAAGGGAATTTGCAGGAATCAATGAATATAAACAGATGATACGGTTCACTTTGTTCTCCTTATACTGATCTTAGACAAAACATTCCCAGATATCTCCCATCATTAAGCATACTGTCCTTGAAGAAAGTGATTTACTAGTTGAGGCTAACGAGTAAAACACACCAAATGCAGGGAACCTCATAGCCCAAGGGACTGTGCATTTATTTTTCCCAAGGAAGTAAACTTTCTGTAGGTTAACTATCTGTAACTTGAAGTAAGGATTCACCTCCATTTGGTAACATTAAAGCACAGTAAAAGCAGCACGATCACAAAAAGGATATGGGTTTTTAACTACATCTCAGACATTGTTTGCTTTTTTTCCAAAATAAAGTTGTCACACCAGAGAAATCATGTATTTTAGAAGTCTGCTTAGCTTAACATACTCACAGTATGACTCCAGCTTCATTTTTAGCCCAAGGAAGGAAGGACGCAGCAATATACCACTGATAGGTAGACTGGTTTTTTTGTCATCATCATCAGAATAATTTTCAGACCACAACCACATCATTTCAAATATACCCTCCAAACCCATTAAAAAATGGTTGAAAATCAGACTGTGGATTCCATGGCATTTCACTGGCTGAAGAGGTCATTCAAATTCAACGTGTACTGCAGTCTGCTTATTTATCTAAGATAGGTTAGAGCTTGATATAACCTTACCAGCACTTCAAAGGATGGAATCTAAATATTTTAACGACAGTGATTAGACCACTAACATATCCTCACTTTCTAATAGTTTCTTAAATTTTATGTTCTTAAATATGTACTGCAGGGAGTAATACTGCATTGCTAATGGAAGTGACATGAGGAACTATTTCTTTATCTCACATTTCCATGATTCAAAATGGACATTTTAATCTATTGGAGACTTCATACTGCAGTTTGTAATAGTAAACCTTGTGGGTTTGTGTTTTTCTTTTTTTCTGGGGACCAAAAATCAAACAACCAAAATTCTTGCCAAGTAGATTTTTGTAACTTAATTATAAATCCTTAGGGAAAAATGAAGAATGAAGAGAGAAAGAAAAAGGTTTATGAAGTAAACATTAAAAGTCTCCATATGGGAGCAATGATTCTGCAAATGGACTTTGTTTTACGTAATAAATCAAAGATGTTAAACACAACAGAAATGTCTTCTCTATGTAATCGAGGGAAATTGGCATTTGCTTATGTCACCACTGGAGACTTTCCTGCTATCCAAAGAATATACCAATTTGCCCTTCCAAATTTCTAGATCTGTACTAATGGATGCATCAGAAAGAGAGAGGAACCATGTATTCAATGCCTGTTTTACCTGATCAACACAGGTTTGGAAAAAGAGCTGTTAGGAGCACAGTCTTTCCAATAGTGATAAATATTTATCCCTTCTATATTTAGGTTTTGGAAGCAAGATTTTCATGGCTTATTTCAATTATTACCAATAAGACATTTTGACTAATGGGACCTTGCATGTATTCAAGCCTCTCTGAATCAGCTCAATGTTTACCATCAAATGAATATTTTTCATCATCAGTGAATATTTCCCAAGAGATAGCACTCCTCTCAAGTTGTGGATTTACTTCTTGTGAGCAACACTTTCTGAGCTAGAAGCGTAATTATATTTGCAAAATAAAAAGTGATTCTCCATTCATCTTATCAAAACAAATGAAGGAATGATTTGGTCAAAGCTAGCAATTACTGGGCTAATTATTATTTCAGTTGTTTAGTTTTTGTTTCTTGTTTTTTTAAATTTAGTCTTGTCATTACAATGAATAGTTTCCTGACCTTCAGAGATCATATTAACAGTTCTATTCTCAACTTCAAGCTTCAAAAGGCTGTGACCTGATTTCAGATGTGTGCTGATGAAGAAATGCTTATTCCTGCTGGTCCCTAGTCATTACCACTGACTATTTAACACTTGGGAAAATGGTCCGATTATTTGGGCATTGTAGTAAGGAGTGAGATTAAAAAAACTGTCTGATTTAGCCAAAATTTTAATAATCAATAAATGACAACAATATTTCTGCAAGTTATCCTTTGGAGGTACAGATGGAAAAAGTAAGCTGATTTTGGAAAGCAGGTACTCGGGAAAAAAGAAAAAAAGATAAAAGCCCCAAACACAGGTATTGTTTAAAAATACATTCATTCTAAGCCATTAAAAATCTGAAAATGTCACCAAAAGGAACATTACTTATGCCACATCTCATTACAAAGTTAGTGTTTCCATCTGATAAGAGTTTGATAGGGTATTGGGAGAATGGCAACGTTTCGCCAGCTCTGCCAGGAGCTTTTCACACTGTCATACATGGTGGCAGGAAATAGGGCTACAAAGTATTTTTACACATGGCTGCCACCATGGTCCCAGGAGCTGTACTCTCAACTACCACAAACAATCCAAGCGTGCTGAACATGTGTACTCACCAATACAGCTGATTCCGAGCTGGTTCAATGTGAAAAAGCATTAAATAGATCGAGTTGCATAGATGAGCCATACTACTCCTCTATAAGTTGCAGATCTAATACAAACCTTCCCTATTTTCTTCCATGAAACATGCAACCTGCAAATAGCCTCTGTCTCCCAAGAAATACTTTGAAGGAAATTCTGCTTATAACTTCTTTCCCACCTGACCACCTTGCCCATATGCAAAACGAGTTGTTGTTTGTTTCCATGAAAGAACAAACATGACCAAACAGGTCTGGAAGGACTTACTTTAGAGAAAGGCAAGAAATAATGAATAAAACAAAAGTTCCTGTAGGACAGCACATTGATCATCTGGTTTCTAATCAAGGAGATACTTGTCACTGCAGGACATCCTGAGATGCCATGGACATAACCCACAAGCTGCAGCAAAAAACCATAATTGTAGGCACCACGGGTACAGGTTCTACAGGACAAAAAGAATTGCATGCCTCTGAATAAGATGGAGCAGAAATAGAAGCAAGCTAACTCGCTTGTAACAACATGATTTTTTTTTATTTTTTGTTTGTTTGTTTTAAATGAGCAAACAGATCAAGAATAATTAGAACAATAAATGGCTTAGAATAACTATCTTCCCAGCAAAATGCATTTACTGTCTCCTTTAGGTTTCTAGGGGCATCCGTTTTCAGTTAGTTGTTGTTGAAAACTCATTTGCTGCTCTGTACATCTGCAATGTGTACATGTACATGTGCCTTCAACTTATTTCTGCTGATTTTGTATTTGGCTGTAAATGGCATAATGAAACAGTCTCCATCTGCATGTCATGCATGTAAAGTGACATAAAAATGAAAACAGTCTAATCTTCCTTCCTCCCTCTCTCTGTCTCTCCCTCCTTTCCTCCTCCCTCCCTTCCTCTCCCTCCCTTTCTCCCTTCCTCCCTCTCTCCTACCTTCCTTCTCTCCTACCCACCTGCCTGCCTTCTCCACTTGTTCCTTCCACTCCTAGACCTATATTCACTTCATACCTTCTTTCTGTAACTAACCCTCTCCTTTATCTGCTGTATTTCTCATTTATACTTTTAGGTGAATTATTTACTGATACTCCCCGCTCCTGTTAAATCCTCCTTTCTTTCCTCATCTCCTGTCAGTAATTTGCATGGTATTTACAGCCCACAATCCTGTTTCCCTCTCTCCCTGCCTCTGTGGTTGTGTATTTTGAGCTAGTAAAGGATTTCATGACATTCATACCTCCCATTCATAATAAAATGATTAAAACAGTTCTCAATAAGCACTCATGTCTCAACTCTTCACGTATCTGTCCATTATTTTAGGATTAAAAACGTATCTTGGCTGTATGCTAAAGATGCTCCCCTTCCTTTCATCAGCTCTCATTTTAAACTCTCCAAAGGACACATTTTTATTAGTGAATGGCAGGTGCTTCAGCGTTTGCAGACAGGGAGTGCTGAATCTCTAGGACTGACCTCACCACTCTCAGCCTGCCTATGTGCTGTAGCTGTGGGATAACAAAGCAGGAGGGGGGGACAAACCCACAGACCTGCAGCCAGCACATCACCTGCGTGATAATGGTTTACAAGGCTCCCGATTTCCAGCTAACAATTTAATTCCACAGGATATCAATGTGCTACTTAACCTACATCTGTCTTGCTGTGTACACGTGAGGTCTCCACATATTTTGTTTTGTATTGGCAGGATTCTGTACAATATACCTAGGAATAAGAACAGAAAAGTTACTGGCTCAGTTCCCACAGAGATAAGAGCCTGATTTGGAACACACCACTTGCTCTACCTGTTCCTACATCTTTCCACATACTGAACAACAACTTCGACAACTTATATCCTCAATTCTTCTTGAAATCCTTTCAACTTTCTCACTTGTGAACTGAACCAGGAAAATGAATGTGGAATTAAACAGTTTCATTTTGTGGCAGGCAGCTGAAGGAAGTGTCTCTGACCATGGCACGGGTATTTGAACTAGATGATCTTTAAGGTCCCTTCAACCCAAATCGTTCTATGATTCTCTGAAAGTGGGAAGTGATCTACTACAGAAAAAGCAAGTCATAACCCTTTGAAAAACTAAGCCACAACCACTATGCATTCACATGTTTTAATAACTGAACGACTTTGAAAGAAGGAATATGTTGGCCATTTTCATGCCTGGCTGGTAAAAAAAGCAAAGACCTTTTTTTTACCCCACTCGAAGTCCTTTTCAGGTCATGGACTCTACATATGCCATCAGCAGAAAATGCACGCTGAGATTTCCTGGGAGAAGAATATATATACAACCTTTTCTCAGAGCTGCAATATGTTTCTCTTGGTACGCAGCTTTATTGGAAATGAAAGTCATACTCTAGCCTTGAGAAATCTCTTGTTCTTTAGAGAAGGTGCTATTTGGTTTCTTATTTCTTTATCTCTGAGCAATTTTTATTCATTGTCAGGAGAGTGGAAATAAATTCTTCTCATAAGAATTGAAATAAACCTGTACGTTGCCAGGTAATGAGGATGATCTGAGATTCTTGACTAACAGATTAACAGTGGGGAAAATAAATGAGTGGATGTTGAATACTGAGCATGCTAGTCAACGGTCACAAAGAAAATCTTGGTTCATATTTTCCTGTAGGAAATTTCTGAAATTTCTCAGTGATGTAGTTCCCTACTCTTTTAATTACTTATTGCCGAAAAATTTTCTCCTAAAACTGTTAATCAATCTGCATAACCACGAGGAAAAATAAAAATGGTTGGCCTGGAGAATACGTGAAATTTCATATATGATAGTATCTGTAAACTAAAAATATTGACATTTTCACCTTTCAGAAATGAGAATGGGAAAAAAGCTGAACTTTTCCTTCCATATCTATCAACACACATGAAACTTACATTTAATACCATTTTATTATTTTTTAACTAGTGGTTTTACTGGTGGCTAAACAGGTGTGGCCCAGAACAAAATGAAACACAGACAGTTGGCCTCTGCATGCAGCCATTTTGTGTTAACAATGATGAGATTAACAGCGACAGAATCAGAGGTGGAGCTTCTTGAAAGCTTGTCAGATTTTTGCTTCACATAAGCAAAACAGTGTGTGGGTGGTAAGAAACCATCCCTTGCTATAGGCAACCTTGAGAAATTCACCTCTAGAGTTAGAGATCAGTTACTGACACATTTTTTGTTGTATCTGTACTATTGTGGTTGACTAAACAAGAGGCAGATGATCCATTTGCGGATAAAGAATCTACTCATACCTTTAATCAGAAGCAGGGAAATACCAGGATGTTATGAGCTGGCTTACACCGGCCTAAAATCTCATCAGTTCTTCTACTCCTGAACTCCCTAGGGTTTTGTCATAACTTTGGGATGGTTATGACATCACTGATGTACATGACATCACTATTGCTTGCTTAATTAAAGAGAAGCAATCATAATATTAGACTGTGGTTTGGTTCAGTTATTTTCTAATATACAAAGGGAATTTATGTCCCCTCAACAGATGTACTAATGATCTTCTGACTGTTTCCCAAACTGTTAATAGTGAGCCATGGAATTGACATAACCAGTCATAAACATAACCAGACCTCTCTAAAGTCAGAAGCTTACAATTTATTTGAAGCTTGAGGCACAGATCTGTGGTGATTTTTTATTTCTTCTGAAATTAATGATCCAAATTGAGTTCAATTTTTCAACAGCTTTGGTAGAGGTTTTTAAAAAACTGAGCCTTGGTATCTTTAGTTCAGTCACAAATGCTGCTGGTTCCTGATGGTTCTTTCAAATTCCTTCACTTCAGTAATTTCCTGGAATTCAACAGCAATGCTAGTGCTGAACCTTGGCAAGATTTATTGCTGTGGCATCTTAATAAGCCAAATGATTTTATAAAGAGCCAAGAAATTGGTGGTTATGATATACTTAACCAAGACAGTGTTAGAAAGACAGCCAGTATCCCTTACATCTCTTACCCCTAAAAAAAGAATATGTCCCCATAAAACTAAACTAACTGCAGTGTGACGCTTGTTCCATGCAGAGCTGAGATGCAGGACTAAATTTCTGTTCCTACCGTTCTGCATCCAATACACGAATAATTAATTAAATGGGCATGCATCTAGAAGCGCCAATAAACAGTCGGTAAGTTCCCCTCTTTTAATCTGGTATTTCTGTTTCCTTGAGTGCAATACATGTGCCAGGAACAAAGCAGACTTATCCAGGTTCAGTTTCTATGGAGCAGAACCAGCTTATTTAAATTACCACAATGCCCATCCACAGCCCTGCATATAACAGACCTGAATTATCTTGCACGTGGCATTTCTGTGTAGAATTTGCACAGGCTGTTCCATGTTCAATACAACAAAATTCTAATCAACAGATGTAATTAATTAGCATCTATACATAGGGCCTGAAGCTTTAATTAACATTCCTCTCTGATTAAATTATTACAGTTGATTCCAAGTCTCAGGTGAAACTCAGTGTCGGAAGTTTTAGTGCTTGATCTTCCACCCCCTTATCTCCCAGGACTTCAAAGTGAGCTTAAGGTCCATTTCTCAAATCCAATGAAGCTTTGCCATGTCTTTTTTCTTTTCTGGACATATCTCCTGCAGCAAAAATCCAAGACTCAAAAGTTCTACTTATTTCCCAGTCTCTTAATGTCACAAGGCCACTGTGATACAATTATATAAAAGACTTAAGATGCTAGTCCATTATTTTTCAATGATAAAATGTTACTGGATTTACATTTATGGTGTTTCACAAAGATAAGGAAAGAAAACCTCTACAGCATTTCCTGCAAGAGCATGAAGGCTTGGTATGTTACCTCAAGCTCTAAACTCCATGTGATTAGTTTATCTTGCTGTGTTTTCACCTCCTTCAAGGGGACTAACTCAGGGTGAAACTCATCATATTGGGGTCCCTAACATCAAAATTTCAGAGATGTTGAAGGAACGGGAACATCCAGAGGTTTCTGGCTTTTACAAGACCACATATTATAAGAAGTCTAATTTTCGCTACACTTTTCATCAGAAAGGTTTTCCAATACTGAGGTTTTCTTTTCTATAAAGTAAACGTCGTAGCATACCTTTATTACTTAGATAAAATGCATGCTGAGACATGTGATTGGATACTCCTAAGGTATTTGTTACAGATATGCAAATACCATATATGATTTTATATGCCAGAAATTGTATGTTGATTTAGATAGCAAATTTTATGTCGTTTAAAGAAACTGATTCGGTCTAGATAATAATTTCTGTTGATTTGTAACTTGCAAATACCGAGATTTTTATTCCAGTCTTTGAAACTATGAAAAAATAAGTGTTTCAAGATCTTGTAAATTTGCATAAGGTGTGGAGATAAATTTCCTCCTCATCTGCTTTGCTTATCTCTATCTCCATATGAATTGTCATTCACCTTTTAGCTCATCTTTATCCTACACATATTTCTTTTTCATCTTTTCATAGGTCTTTACAGCTATCCAAGCTTAATAAATTTCATCATGGCTTGCTATGGCAGCTCTGTATCAAAAGGAAAACAAGTGTATAGGTTTAGTAATTAGTAGCTTGCATCAGAATAAGGGAAAGTAGCAGCTTATTGCAAAACCTGACTGAAAAACAATACCATGCCTCCCACTTGCCATGGCATCCGTGTACCTTAGAGTTAGAAAACAATTTCACAAAGGGTTTATTTTCTCTGAAAGTGTTTTTCTGGAAAAAGAAGAAAATAAAAATCCAAAACAATTGAGAGCCAATAGTATTTGCAATCTTTGAAAATATATGAGTTTCTAGGAAAGGCAGGAGTCTGAGTATGCTTTTCTCCACTAGCTTAAATCCTCCTAACTCAGGGGTCCTCAAACTTTTAAAACAGGGGGCTGGTTCACTGTCCCTCAGACACTGTCGGGGGCCGGACTATAGCTTGGAAAAAAATGAACGAATTCCTATGCACACTGCACACATTTTATTTGTAGTAGTGCACAAAAACCGGGAAAAAAACTCAATATTTAAAATTAAGAACAATCGTAATCAACAAAACCAAATAATATTTCAGTGTGAGCTATGGGCCTGCTTTTGGCTAATGAGATGGTCAATGTTAGGTTCCATATCTGTCACTGCCAGTCGTAGCGCGGGGAAGCACGGGGGCCAGACCCGCACCCCACCACCCCGACTGCGAAGGGACGGGGGCTGTCCCCATCTGAGAGAAGACCGCAGATGGAACAGAGGCGGAGGGGTTCTGTGAACACCGGCGGGACGGATAGAGGACCCTGGCAGCCCATAGTTTGAGGACCCCTGTCCTAACGTATAAAATAGCCTTTGAGCAAGCACTCTCCTGCACCTTTGGGTAGACCTTGATGGGCACTCTCCACTGCTTTCCTCCTGATTATGCTCTAGTGTAAGAAATACGGATTGGCAAGCAGATGTGGAGAAGGGGAGAGGGTGTAAAGTAGGTTCCCAAGGAAGAAGAGAAAATATGTGAAACAGATGGATGGCTCCTCGTAGCCAGGAAATGCTGACACTGTTTCATGGTCTGAATTTGGCAAAGGATTGTTGTGTGAGGAGCAGATGGAGGCATATCCTCTCTTTTTCATCTGTGACCTACCACACAGCCAGAAGCTACTGCTGCATGTAGTACCCCAAAACAAGTCTGGATGCTGCGGCCTCCTTAATGCAGAAGACATTTTACACCAGAAGACATCGTATTTGACATCTGATATGCAAAAAATGCTGGGCTAAAGACAATCAAATAGGTTTTCCTCAGTTGGTTTGGGCTGCGTGCTGCAGTTAACCTCCTGTTTACAAAGGCTCTGTAGCTTTGCCTCCTCGGCTCAGATAATACCCATATATTAAGTACTTATGTCTGATTTTTGCAGCACAGTTAGAGCTATTTGTGATGATTATTCAGCAATTTCTAGGGCAGAATGTAATGAATCATATTTTACAGTAAACATTTCTTTAAGAGGTTTAGGGTGTAAACTGAGACCTGTTTGACATGTTCAGGTTAAGCCTCTGTGTTGGTAAAGTTGATAGATGAGCCCTCAAAGAAGGGCACAGAGCCCTGCCCCTCCTTTACAAGCACTGCCTACGTGATTGATAATTGAGTCAGTGTTATGTTAAAGAGTCACGGTAGCTACAGACCTTAGCTCAGAGTGCTCGTGAATCACTGGCCAGGAACATTTTACTATCTACCTTTGACTGTATGAATGCAGAATACTCCTGCTTCATTGCCCCACAAAAGATCCCTAATCAATTCTGAGTGCAGCCAAAGTCAGTCAGTAACTCTCATTGTCATAAATTGATTTATGCTCATGCTTAATAGAGAGTCATAGCTGGGCTGGGGAAGTGTTGGAAAAGTTCCTAATGAGAAAGCACCTCAAAACCAGTGTCAAGAAGACAAATGCAAGATGAGCGGTTAAAGTGGGTGACTGGAATCCACAAAAGTATTCTCCAGTCACTTGTGGCTGAGGAAGACCTTGAAAGAAAGCAAAAGATGGTAAGGCTCCACCCCTGGCAGCGTTCAAGTCGCTGAAAAACCTGATGTAGTTGGCGACATCCCAGTCCATGGCATGGGAGTTGGAACAGGGTGACCCGTAAGATCCCTTTTAACCCAAGACATTCTATGATAAGACCACATATTCTTCAATCTCCTGTCTTGCCATGAGGGATGATCTCTAAGGTCATGCTGCCAAATAACAGGTAGTCTTATGCTATGCCAAAGCTATCATAGTCAAGGTGGCCCCTCAAGGACGGGCATAAAAACCAAACTCTGGTACTCTGTTCTTACCTTCCCTACTGAGGCTGATTGTCAAAGGCAACCCATTTTCCATGGAATGACCACTGGGGTGTGGACTTTTTTTTTGGCCTGGCAGATAAAAAGAATCTGTCTAAACAACTTAGCTGTCCTGCTGCTGCTCATTGGCAAGCATTTTCGTTTGACAGCAGCAGGCCCTGATGAGATGCCAAAAGACATCCATAAATTCCTCTTCTGCTGAGTAAATATTTCTTTTGGACACTGTGATGCAGCAATATGACAGGTCTCATCTGTGATATCAGCCTTGCCTGTACAGGGGTAGGTATGAATTTAATCCAAGTAATCCAAGCCTTTGACACGGACTCAATCATTTCAAATTCACACAATGCATGAAAACAAGGAAACAAATGTGTCAGACCAACCAATCTGGAGCTTTCTGGAAGTCCTCAGGTTCCAGCCCTGAAAAGTTAATTTCCTTTTGCCCTTTGCATCTCTCTTCCATGTTGGGACACGACCTGCATTCATATTCATTCTGTTTTGCCCCTTTATTTCTCTGTTCCTTTGCCACGTATCTCAGATATTCCCTAATTTATTACCAGGAAACTAACAGGTTTTTGACAAATGGCAATTTGCCTAATATTAATTGCTGGGAAACTGCTCACTCAGAGATCTTATCCCTTCATTTTCTACCCCTTATACTAATTGGCATTCCTGATAGGTGATAAGGAAGAATAATAATTAGATATAGATGGAGCATTTTGACTGATGCAATCTACACAGCAAATACCTGAGTAGCAACAAACACAACTGCAACAGGAGCTGTCAGGAAGCTTTGCACAACTGTTGGTGTACGATGTCCAGAGAGGGAGAGAGCTGAATTACTGTGTGTCTTTCCAGAGCAACCTTAGATATCCATGAAAAGTATTGCTTTAGAAGGTATTAATTATTCTGTCCTGCAATGTCCAGTGACCAACTTCACAAGCCCTTGTGAACATCTGCTCTGCTGATACGAGTCAGGGGACATCTCAACCAGGCAGGGCAACAGAAATTAACAGATGGGCTGTTCAGGAAAAGGAATGTTTCTCAACAAGACCCTTCAGAAATATTTATTTTATGAGCAAAGATTAATATCTTTAATTTATTATGGGAAAAAGACCAAGAAATATTGTTGCATTGTGTAACTGTTTCAGACTTGTCTGTTGTGATAAATGTATGATGAATAAATATCTGGAATCACTCTGACCAGACAAGAGGAGTTTCCTGAATGCTGACCATTGGGATTTTAATGAAAATGGAAGTAACATGTTTTTTTGAGTTAAAGACAATGTGAAAGTGGAACTCCCTCCAAGTCTGCAGGCTGAAGGAACTGTGGAAAGGCTACCTCAGGTTTGTTAATGCTCATTTGCACTTTCAAATAGGTGTGAATTTCGTATGTTCATACACTTTTGGTTTTGACTTTTTCTAACCCGTTTGTTGAGCATCATTGCTGACAAGAACATTTGCCCCAAAAAACTCAAAGTCAGTTCTGTGGATTTTCAGTAAAACATCAGTCAGCATTCAGAAATACTCACCAGAAAAAGCTGGGAGAACGCTTCAGCCCATTTCAAAATGGAAATACATGGTGTGATTATACATATTCCTATCAGAGCAGCTCACACGGAACAGGCTGGATAGTAAGTATAAGGACATGTTAAAAAAATTACAAGCAAATACCGAGAAAAAGGTGTTTAAATGAAATACATGACCACTCGAAAGCAAACTAAACTACGGAGTCCTTCTAGCTATAGCTCTCCAGGGAAATATACACTTAAGGATGGTAAGAAAACATCACCTTTATTCTTTAGCTCTGTTTTTTCCTTCCCCTCTTTGCGGCCTTGAATCTGATGTCAGGAGTTGGTCTAAAGTCTGTAGCCACAGGCCCTTTGCCAAAACAAGCAAGCAGTATGTTCACAAGCTGTTATAATCAACTACAACAAGCAACTAAATTTTCTTGCAACATTTGGACCTAAGAGAGGATGAGGATGCGACCTCCTTTGTTCATTCTTATTTCATTTCAGTGTTCTTTTTTTCTCTGTTTTTCCTCTGTTTTTTTTTTTTTTTTTCTTCCATGAAAATATATTCCACACATTGCTTAGAACTGTTTCTTTCCTTTCTGCAATAATTAATCTGTATATAAGGACGACAGTTTAGAGAAAAAATGCCTATCCTTCTTGAGACCACATGCTAGAGAAATATTTGTTTTGGTTTATGGCCTGTGTAGAAATCCTTACGAGATGGGAACTTTTCTACTTGATAAACTTTGAGTCATATTTCATGTAGGATTAATTCACTCTCAAACGTGACGACAGAAGTCATGTGGCTACTACTGCAAAACAAAGGAAAAAAACCAAAAGAAAAAATAAACCAAGAAGAAGATTAAACAATCCAGATTGTGAAGTCTTATTCTGTGTCTGGTCCTATGCTATGAAAGTCTAAACTTTGGTATCTTAGTGAATTTAATGGATTTTACACTAAAAACAGTTCCTTTCAGGGAAAATAAATGCATTTTCTCAACTTCTTGGAATGACTCAATTTCCTCTCATACTTTTCTACCTTCATCTCTCATATACTTAGCATTTGTCCTCTCTTTTTCTGCACAGATATGTTTACACTGGAGAGGAACCATTACTAGAAATCCTGAGAGATTCATCCTACCTATGGCACTGGGAGTCCTGCTGCATTTGAAGCTTCATATCTCAGTGCTCTTTCGTCTTCTTTTTGTGGGACCCTTAACCCTAGCCTTTATAACAGACTTAATCTGCACACTCCAAAGCTATAGGCAGTACACAGGAATCTTCCAGCCAGCTTCTTGTGCTTGACCTTCCTAAATTTCTTCTTGTTTGCATGAAAAAAGGCCACAGGGTGAAAAAAGCCTTTAGGCTTCTCTCAGAAGGTTTCTGCTACTCAAGACCTGCCCCAGTGCCAGGATGCGTGTGGCATGGCTTGCTCTCCTGACAGCATCAATGGAACCTCAGGAAAAGTCAGTCTTTTTCCCTTCCTGCTCATTCTTTATTGAATTCACTCGTTTGTGTGAACAAGAAACAGCCATCTACCTCTTCATGCTCTGTGTGCAATAGTACGAGGACTGGATTTTATTTCAGACTTCAAGCCACAGAAAAACCTAAACATTAACAGTGCCCAAGATGTTTACTGAGTGAAAATTTATATATAACCCTCTATTTGCTATTCCAGACACACAGTGCTTCAGAGTTGGTTTCTTCTCCAACTAGGTTCAGTCTTCAACTTAAACAGAGGTTTCAAAGAGCCTGGCTCCTGGCCTAATGCTGGTCCAGAGGAAATGAGATGATCACAGTGGTAATAATTTGTATGTTGGGCTTTAAGTCAGATGTGGTTGTTCTATTCTCAGTTTATCTCTCCATATGGACTTTCAAAGAGGAGAAAGAAGCGTGGTAACAATTTGCTTCAAAAGGCCTCTGATTTCTTAGTCAGGAGGCTTTAAGGGGTTTGTTCAACTTTCACTGAAATATAAAAATTAAAAAAACCCAAAAAACACTGTGAACCAGTGTAATATTAATCATCTCTGACTCGATGCTGCACTGCTGGTGTAGCCAGGCACATACTTGAGTTGTCAGGTTCAATTTTATTTCAGTTCCCTTAGATTGCACAAGTCAGGACCAGTTCTCACTACGCCTGTGCTGGCAGCAGCAGGCTTTTTTAGGGAAATCCTCCTCTCCGTGTGACTCAAAGATTGTGAAATGGAAATATCTTTGACAGACATCCCTTGCACAAATCTCTCCATCCTGCAGCTGGTGCTGGTGCTGAGCCCAACACAGTGCTGGGGATGGAGCTGGGACACTGCTTGGCCAGCAGTGCCACGAGCTGCATATTTATTCCTCCCTCACAACTTCTTCAGAGAGGAGCTCAGCTGAGTTTAAAGGAAAAGAAGGATGCTGGCCCTGCACGATTGTGATTTGTCAGATTCTATTCTTTATAGGGATGACATGATTTAAGTGCAGTGTGATGCACCTGTGTTGAGCTTTCAACCATCTTAGTTTCTGCACTCGAATGGGAAGGACCATGAAAAAGAAACCAAGAGTAATTAAATGGTTGCTGAAACACTGTCAAGACACAGTAATTCACACCTTTGTACGAGCCTTTTGATTTTCAGTCACGAAAATACATTAAAATGACAGGAATTACAAAAAAATCTTTTAATTTTGCAGATCAAGAAATTTAATAAAACAGTAATTCTGATTTATTTTGTTTCCCAAAAATTTACTTTGTCATAATTTCCATACCTTGGGTATACATTCATGAATCATATACATCATCTTTACAGTTGCAAGAAAGGCATGGAAGTTTTTGCAAGGTCACACCTAATCCTGTATGAACTTTAATAATACTTAAAAAAAGATCCTTATGACATACAGGTTTTCACGGTTTTTTTATTAATAATACAGGTTTCTAGAAATATTTAGTTCTCAGTCTTAGAGACTATTTCATATCCAGAAACCATTTCATAGTTTTGAAATTACATTTCTAGAGGGGTTGTTGCAACCATTCAAACTTGTAATAATTTTTTTTTTTTTTAATTTGGATATTCCTAAAAATATACCTCAGGAAGCAATTTGTTTTTCATATATTCAATAGCTTGCTGTTTTTTCTCATGAACATAGATCTGTGGATTAGAAATCACTCTTTGGCACAGCTCTGCTAACTATTATAATTACTTGCTACAGTATTGCTGACACAAAAATATAAACACATTCTGACAGCCTGAAAATAATAATGAAAAAGATTAGCAATGATTTTGCCTCATATTGTGGCTTCGTTGATATTTGCACAGACTGCCAGGCTTTGGAAAAGTCTGACTCTTGCAATTTGAGATGTGCTTTCCTCAACCAGGGTGCCTGTACCTTAGAGAGAGAGACGAGGCAGTTGGCCACTGCTGGTTGATAACAGTGAGGGGGGAAATGTTTGTATTTTACTTTGTAAATTAATTCTGTCAGCATTTTCCGTGTCCTCCCAACAATCTGCATAAGTAGAAGAATGGTGTTCTTCTCTCTGGGATTTTGCAAAGGTGAAGAACAAGGTCAGTTTGCCCTGGTGCATTTAGGGACACACTCGCTTCTGCTGGTGAGGCTTAATGAGCCTTGAACTCGTGCAGATGTGGACAGAAGAAGAGATCTGATCCAGCAGAGGCTGGAGCTGCCAGGATCCAGCCATCAGGACCTAGCACAGCAGAACAGCTGCACCAGGGTCGCATTTCCACACCTTAGTGAGGCTGAAGGTACAAGCTCAAAGCTCAGCCCTGTGAAGGAACAAATGAAATTGCTTTGGAGATCCCTGCCCTTAGCATCAGGAGCAGGGCTATGACCTAACATGTACCAGCAGTCAGAGAAGCTCATTAGGGCAGGCAATTAATGAGAAACATGTTTTTGCTTTTGTGCATGCAGCAAAATCACATCCATGATTTTAAAGCACTAAAAATAGTAGCAGATTTACTTTTGCTTTTTGGTGGGTAGCATAATGTTCTGATTTACTCGGTGAAGAACCTATATATTAAATGCAAATGCATAGAACATAAAGGGGAGTGGATCAAATCCACACTGCCTATGAAGTTTATTTATGAAAACATAAAAATATGAATGTTTTATACACATACTTCATAAAAAAGTCCTTCTGTTTCTCCTCTGGCATACCTTTCTATACCTTTGTCCCCAGGTCTGTAAAGTTTTGTCCAGATTATAGCAAAAGTGATATTCAACAGATTTTATACAACAAGAACCTTGGAACAAAAACCCCTGTGCAAATCACTGATCCACTGTAAGATACACTGATTTTTAGCTCATCTAGTTGTTGTCAGAGCTTTGCTGTTTTTTCATCTCTTTCAGCGAAAAAAGAAATAAAAATGGAGGAATGTGTTTTCTTCTAAACATCAACTGAGAAAGAAGGTTCATGGAAAGCTCCTTTTTCTGACTGAATCCTGCAGTTCAAAGAAATTGAGTGCTAGTCCCTTGAATAGCCTGTCCTTCAAAACCTTATCTTCTCTTGTAGAAGTTACTAAACCTGACAGAACAGTATAACATAGAAATAGCAAAGTTGGTGCTAACTTACAGACAGTAAAGACACTGAACTGAAACCCGGTTACAAAAAGACTTTTCCAGCCCCACCTGCAACACTCTCTGACAAAGTCCTATCGAGTAAGCAGCTGTCGATCTCTTTAACACTCTTCCACATTTAGTTCAGTGTTGGGTTGAATAATTTCACCCTAGGACCGGATTTTGTACCTTGCACCTAACGTATTTTATATTTGTCACTGGTGATGTGTAACTGATCATGTGGTGATGATTCAAATGGGTATTTCTTCAGTAGATCGGGTGACTAACCATTTTCATTCCATCTACAAACTTCAGTGGAAGTTGTGAAAAGTACTAATATAGGAGGAACCCTGGGGATTCTTTAAGATTTTGAAGAACAGCTGCACCTTTGCACTAGCAGCAGGAAATGGAGGACAGGACAAGGCTTCGTGTGGCAGCAAACCAAGTACGGCCACTTTTTATGAAAATGTGCAAATGTTTTAAGTTTTTGAGGTTGTGGAGGTTTTCTGGTTTTTTGGTTTTTGGGATTGCTTTTTTTTTTCATCACTAGTCAGTACTGCCTTGCTCAAGATGAAAATCTTGAGCCTGTTTTAGAGTTAAAGTAGAGCTCAAAAAGTTTAGTGAACTGCTTGCAACTGGGAACTAAACTCAGATCCTCTTCTTTAGACCAAGTAGACCAGGAGTCTTCCTCGTTCAGGAGACATCAATGATTCAGAGTATTGCTTTGATCTCGAAACACAAGAAACAAAGAGGAGAGGAAGTGTTTTGCTCTCGTACTTCTTGTTTCCTAACCTGCCCAGGACTAGGAAGTAGGCGTAGTGACAGATGCTTTAACAAGGCTGCAAAAGCTACTCCTTCCTTTCAGGAGTTTTCCCCTTCCCTCCATCTCTTGACTCTTTGTGTACCTGGCAAGGTATTCTCTCTCCCCATAGGGCCATCAGGCTATGCAATACCTGAAATTCATCAAACTTGGCCAGCTCCTGCAATTATCTGATGATATAAATTCTACGTGCTGAAATGTGTGGAGAAGAGGCTTCCAGTTTGAGGCTTAGCAATATAAGCTAATGAAAAAAAAAAAGAAAGAAAACACATTTATTGGCAAGGATTAAGTGGCTGTGACATAGGAAAGGAATGAAGCACTGTAGCTGTCCAGTTTTGTACTGTTTACCATAATGATAGTCTCTGGACAGACACTTAGCTTTATTGAAAGCTCTGGCATGATTTATCAAGTGACCACAATCTGAATAATGTCTTCTCTTATTGCTGCAATGACAATGAAAATTCATAGCTAATGCCTGTGATTTGTTATCATATGGGTGGGTCTGGAAATTTCTAAGGCTTCTCCTATCTACAATTAATTTTTCCCATTGCGACAGTCTAAATCCTCCCAAACACAAACAGTTTTGCACATAATTAATTTGAAGCCCTTGAGTTTACAGGCATGTTGCTGTGCATAAATTGAAGCACAAATATAATTGCAGGGCTGGATTTGGGCCACTGATTCTTTGCTTAGAAAATCTCTAACTTGCTACAGAGGAGCCCAGAGCATGACCATTTTGGCCGATGTACAAATATTTTGGCTTGGAATGTGACTGTGATGTCCCTAACCTCCTTCTGCTCCCCTCTGCACTGCAACATGAGTTGAAGATTTCCATCATATGACTTTGCTGGTGGGGGGCTAGGGGAAAATGGTGGTGTTGTCACTTCATCCTCCAGACACAGAACATCTGGAAAGCAAACTCCAAGGTGGCAGGTATGTGGGAAAGCAAGTAAGGTATGGCAGCAGGACCAAGGGTAAAAGGAATTATTTTTTAACGACTTATTTTGTTTACTTAATCAAACCCTTGATTTTGGCCAAAAATCTCTGAAACCAGCACACAAAAAAGACCCCCAAACAAACCACTTATAAATAAAATTTCATTGCCTGGGGCCTTGATTTTTATGATGTTTCTTAAAAGAGAGGGCATACAGCAATGGGGGAAAAAAATTGTTAAAACAATGTGTTCGGTCTGAAAACTAAAATGAAAGAGTTTCATTTTGGAAGACTGTTTCAGCATGATTTCTTTCCTAGGCCTGCTAGTTACTACTGTTTGCACTCCAGTTATTTACCTTGTGTCACTAATCAGATAATCACAATATTTCATAAGAACAAGGAACGAGTCTAAGGCACCACCTAATCCAGACAGGTGATGTCACTGGATGTAGTAATCTCAGGCCATCATCCACCATACATCTGATAGTTCAATTTCCAAGCCTATTACTTTGTCAACCAGGCTTATGCAACGTGCATCAAAACCTGCTTGGAAAACATAATCTGTACGTGATTCCTGGCTGGAATGTAGAAAATTGGAGGAATGGAGGGCCAGGGTGGTGGTGGTTGTTGGCAGGGGTGTGGATGGGGAAGGGTTCAGGAGGAAGAAGGAGGCAGAGAATAAATGGAGGAGACAGGGGCAGGGTAGTTGTCTGTGTGTTTGGGTTCCAGGAAAGCCTTAGAGGCTTCTCTGTGCTGGGTAAGTCAGGCAAATATTTCTGCCAAGGGCACGTAAACCGGATTCTCTGTGACACTGGAAGTCAAGTAGTCACACATTGTTGTCTCATGTTCAACAATGATAAGAATCTCATTAGAAGAAATTGAAATTAATCCAGTCTTCCTTCTACTTGTTATTTCTAAAAAGATAGACTGTTCACATGTCCAGGGAAATTCACATACGTTAAATTTATCTTATGACTCCTCCTCACACCCTTTTCTTCTTAACTAAGGAAAGCAAGAATTTTATTTCATATGCTAACTTTTACAAGGAAGTCTATATGCTACAGCACAACTTTATGGCCAATCCTGAATTCTTCTGTTGTTCAGTTGTAGGACTCAAGAGGAGCCAGCCAGAGAAGTAGATTGCTAATGAGAAAACAGTGTGAATACTTCAGATGAGATTTGCAAGTGAGACAGAGGGAGTAACAGAAGAAATTGTTGGAATCAGATTTATGGTTATATATAAGTACCAAATTATTTAAAGAATAAGGAATAATAATTATTATTTGCATAAACAGAATGATTTACATCACCATAGGAATTACACACACACAAAATTAACAAGGTTGGAAAAGACCACAAAGATCATCAAGTCCAACCTTTTACCTAACTTAATAACCTATCCAACACCAACCTAACATCCAAACCAAGGGTCCTCAAACTACGGCCCGCAGGCTGGATACGGCCCATCAGGGTCCTCAAGCCGACCCGCCAGTATTTACAGAACCCCCCCGCCTCTGTCCTGCCTGGGGAGGGGGCACAGGGTCCCCTGGTCCCGACATGGGCAGCAGCCCCGGGAGCGTGGCCATGGGGGCACCCCGTGGCCCTCCCCATCCCAGGGGACCCCTCCTGCGGGGGATCCCTGGGGGCGGCAGCGGCAGTCACTCCGGGGTGTCCCTGGAGTGCCAGCGGCCAGTGAGGTGATG
This sequence comes from Serilophus lunatus, assembly GCA_013399895.1. Lineage (NCBI taxonomy): Eukaryota > Metazoa > Chordata > Aves > Passeriformes > Eurylaimidae > Serilophus > Serilophus lunatus. The sequence continues at coordinate 858,159 of VXBA01004930.1, forward strand.
GTGTCTCGAGGCCCTGAGCACGCGGTCTCTGGTGGGAGCCGTGATGTTGCTTGGGGTGTGATCCCAGAGAGAGGCGAGACATCTGGACAGTTAAAAGGCTGAGCTCAGAGGGCTTCCAGGCTCTTCGGCTTGCTGTCCAGCTGCCGAGCATGCGGTCCCCCCTCTTCCCAGGTCTTGGAACGTGCAGCGACTCCATCTATTCCCCTCGGCACCTTCTTTTTTGTGTTTGTTTTTTCTGGGGTTATCTTTGTGTTAAGTTTGGGGGGTTTCCCTTAAGTTTGTTTCCTAGTAAAGCCCTCGGGGCAAATAAACTGTTTTCCCTGCTGTTAATTTTGTTCAGTCTTCCGTCTTCATTTTAGTGAGCCCTTGCATGATGAAGTCGTGGCTCTAAACCACCACACC
>VXBA01004931.1:0-24455 GCA_013399895.1 Serilophus lunatus
CGCAAAGCCTAGCCATGATTATGCCAAAAGCAAACAAGAAGGAACCCCAAACACACCTGTATTTCTGTTTTCTTGATAGGGCTCATTTCCAAGCATTACTTTTTTGATGTGCTATCACTCCAAACCAACTTCTATTGTTTACTATTTTTATTCTGGAGAAGAGGAGGTTCAAGGGAGACCTTATCACTCTCTACAACTACCTGAAAGGGGGTAGTAGCCAGGTGAGGGTCTGTCTCCTTCAAGCAGCCAGTGACAGAACAAGAGGATACAATCTTAAGCTGCACCGGGGGAAGTTTAGGCTGGATCTTAGGAAAAAATTCTTCACAGAAAGAGTGATTTCCCACTGGAATGGGCTGCCCAAGGAAATAGTGGAGTCATTGTCCCTGGAGCTGTTTAAAAAAAGATGATGTGGCACTTTGTGCCATGGTTTAGTTGATGAGATGGTGTTAGTTAATAGGTTAGACTTGATGATGCCAAAGGTCTTTTCCGACCTAATTAGTTCTGTGATTTTATGAGAGAGATTCTTCAGAGCATTCCAGTACTGCAGATTCATATGGGCTGTGGATAATATAAGCACTTTGACCATTCATTCTCCTGTGTTTTTTTGACGATTACTAATGAGCAATCTTTTGATGTAGTCTATATATAAAAAAAAAACAATCATGGAAAAGAAAAAAAAAGGCAAAACCAAATTAAATAATTTGACCCTTTACTTAATGAGAGAAAATTCAGAAAAGTTAAGTTGTTACCAAGGATTTTTCATCAGACTTAAATTTCCAGTGCAGTATCACAGAGAGCAGCCCAATGCTTCATCAGTTTGGGTTTCTTAAATCATCTATAAATAAATATGAGAAAAATGTGGATTATAAGAGAAAAAAATAAGGGAGAATAAATACTATTGAAAGGGAGTCAGAGTCCAGGACAACCTCATATTCCTATCTTATTCAAGCAAAATATATGTTAATCAGAGAAATATGGTGAGGAGTGAATAAAAAATAGGTTTTCCCTGCACTAAAGGGGAGGGGTAGGTACATGTTGGCATTTAAGCAATAGAATCAATTGCCTGAGGTCCTCAGCCAGGGTAGACTGAAATAGGTCTATGTCTGCTCTTTTGTTTCCATTCCTGATTTTTTGTTATATCTTCTTTTTACTCAATTTTTTTTCACCACCTAAGAAGCAAACATCAGAAATGGTCATGCTTTTGACCGGCATGAGCACACATATTATGTATACGTTCTTGTTTTTTGTTTGACCACTGTTTAGCATTCAGGGGGCAAGTTCAATAAAGGTGACAGAAAAACGGAATAGAATGGTCAGCAGGGGAACAGTTTTATTACAAGGGAATTAAATTAAAAGGGACAGGGGGAAAGGGTAGGAAAGGGTGTCTCCTTCTTTTCCCTCTCTCTTTGGAAGCACTTCTGGCCCTTTAGTCTCTGAAAAACACAAACACAGGTGAAAACCAGCCCCTCCCTCCCTTGTCTGAATACTTGCTCCTGATTGAGAGGAATGGGTGGAATCCCGCCAGGGGCCTGCAGGCGCTGTACACCGGAGCTATGATGCTTCTCCCAGCAACGGCGGCTGAAAAGAGACTGGGGCGGGGCTGTGCTTCGAATTTTAAGCCTTCTCTGTTGTTGCCTGAATGTCGTCCTCTTCTTCCTGGTCCAGCTGGCTTCCCATTCGTCCAGTCAGTTGGGTCCCACCTCGCTTCCAGTGTTTTCTCCTTTGAGAAGTCATGAGTTCAGTCGTTAGGCGCCATCTTTGTTCTTATGGCTGCAGCACCTCAAAGATGCCATAGCGCCAACACAATGCCAAGGCTAGCTCTCTGTCGCTCTCTGTCAGCAGCCGTGGTGCTGAAGTTCCCAGCCATGCTGGCCNCCTGCCACTCTCCCCATGAAGCTGCCGTGCCCGTGCGGGAAGGGACGGTCCCTGGCCGCACACCTCGCAGAGAAGGAGGGACAGTGGGGAGGAACAGAGGCGGGGGTTACACTGCACAAGATAGCCCCGGGGCCATGCACCCCGACGGTTGGCGATAAGCCACCGCCCAGCCTTGGCCCTGGCCCGTCCCCGCTCTGTCCTGGCCAAGGGAACCCCCTGCCCTGCCCGGGATAGGGCTGCCTTCATCTCAGCTTTTCCCCCTCCCTCCCGCTTCAGGGAAACAGGAAAAATTTGAGGAAAAGTTGAATTTTAAACTCAGGTAAGTGGGTTTCTCTCTTACACCCACTTTCAAAAGCCCTTTTTCAAACGGCTACACAGTTTCTTATGCTGATGCTCAAAATTGGGTACTATGCAGTACTTTATGCCCAAACTCTGATGTTTGGGACGTTGTGATTTCTATGAAATAAGAAGTTAACAGATGTTGGAGGTGATACTTTTCTTGTCTTAACTTTAAGAATGAGACTCAGCTCCTAAGTTTTCAGGACACGGTAGATGTCAGTTGCCTAGACATCGGCTTTTTTGTAATTGAAGATAATCAAGAATACCTGATATATTCATATGCAATTGACAGACACTACAAAGAATGTAATCACTCCAATCCTCCTCCAGTTTTATATGATTAATGAACCCATATGTGACGTATTATACATTTTAGCAGCATTTCAAGTGGCACAAGATATTCTAGTGGGGGGGGGACTTAACTGAGGCAAATTGATGATTTTGGTCAAAAAATCTAAAAATAAATGCCAAACAAGCAGAAGATAGTTGAAGAACCATGGAGTTGATGTGTGATCTTATGATTTAAGAACTAGAACTAAGAAAAGAGAAAGGTAGGATAAATAGGAGATAATGTTTTTACATGAGGACATATCCCATTTTTCATTAGTTGCCTTGTTAAAGCAATTGCTACCATCTGTGTGTATCTTTATTTTCATCTCTTTTAAATTTTACATGTAAGTAACAATTTGGATATTCAGAGTGAAATTATTATTGGTTTTATTGTTATATTTACTTTTGTTATTCCTTTCAGTGAAACATTTTTGTAAATATTTAAACTAAAGAGTATATTACATTGTGGATTTTACCTTAAAAAGAAGATATTTATTGAATTTCACAGAATTATTTGGCAAGTTAGCAATCAGAAATTGGTTGAAGCAGGACTGGTTCATTATTAGTTTGCAGTAATTCATGATTTTCATTTCTTTGGGCACATAGATCATCAATATGTCAGGAGTGGCAGATGTGTGGCAGGACTGTGATGCATTGGCCTAGCAGAGATTTAGTGCTGTGAGGTAAATGACACATTAACTTTCCACAGTGCTGTATGTTGTGCAGAGATGTATCAATCAGGCATGACAAAAGAGGCAAAGCTAAACATCTATTTTTGCTGTTATTCTTTTGTAACTGATACTGGATAAAAATCACAGCCAAATATATATAACCTCTCTCTGTATATATCTCCATATTACTCTATATGGCAGCATTCATGTGAAGATGGTGTAATGCATGGAAAAGTCCAGAATCATCACAGCTCTGGACTAATCATTAGGTGGAAGATACCAGAAAAGATGGCAAAAGCATTCACACTGCCTATCTGAAATATCTTTTTTCTTTTTCACTTGTGGCATATAGAAAGGAGGGGGAGAAGAGAAAATGAAAGAAATGGTCCTTTACACATTAAGAGCAATGATGTCTGGAGGGAAAAACAGATGGATCATGGGAAGCAGTCATGACTGCAATCTTATTTCAACTTACTTACCAGGTATGTGGTTCCTGTAAACATGGTCATAGGAATTATACTTCAAGATTTTTCCTTCTAGCTGACATTCTAGCAGTCAAAGATAAACAAAAATAGAGCCATGTGCACTTTCTATGTCCTATATGAAAACATAAACTACAGACATGTGAAATCCTTTTAAAACTTCCGTTCTCTCTCTAGTCTCAGAGTTGCTGAAAAAGCAAGCATTTCTCCGACAGGATGAAATCAGCAGAAAAGCTGAGATTACAGATTCATGCAGTTGAGGCATCACACTCATTTAATGTGAAAGAGATGGGACTATGAAAATGACAATGCATGATTAATGCTTCTGCAGCCTGGATTTTTTTTTTTTCTTTAATGCAGAAAATGTGTACAGTTGGAGAAGACTCTCTCTGATTTTCTCTGGTAAACTCTCATGCATCATCCATAAAAAATGGTTAACAGGTATGACTGATCATCATGGCATGGGTATCTTCCTGTTCTATTCTGGGCTTCATATATAAAATATTCAGATCACATAAGTTGCTTAAATCATAGTTCCCACAGTAAAATACAGTTGTTAGCTAAGAATTAATGAAACTTTAAATAAAAATATTTGGTCAGCTGTGATTTAATAACCTGACTTCAAGTTTAGAGAATGGTAATTATCATACAGCAGAAAATTAACCAGGTTCTTTGCCAAGTTGTCATGTTATAACAAAGAAATTAAAATGTATGTCTGTTCCATGTTTTATACTAAATTTAACATGGTACATTGTTTTATTTCTGTTAGAATGTTAAAAAAATATGGTACAAAGCTCTATAAAAAGTAGAAGGCTGTGAGCTGTCCATAGAACAAATGAGAATGCAAAACTCTACTCACTAGGTGCATGGGGGAACATAGAAGCAGATTAATCCTTTCAGTCCTGAAACTGATAATGATAACCTGCATCCTGATCTGTAGTTTAATAACAAATTATCAAAATTCTCAAGCCTCAGCCAAAAAATCCTTGCAAATTGTCCAGTGGTAAAATTACGTCTAAGTTATTACATAAATAATGTTTATTTAAAATACTGGAGAATATCAAAACGAGAACATTTATTCTGAAAACATTTAATTTTTTGGTAATTGGGACTACAAACAGTTTAAAAAGAGGGAAAGCAAAACAGTAGATTACAAGAAATGACAATTTGACTCTACAACTAATCCAGGATCTAAATGGAATAATTGCTGAGCTTGCAACTTAATGTTCTCTTCCCGTGAACTTTCTTGCCTAGAGGAAGTTACTGATACCACATGAATATTTAAGAAGGAAAGTCATTGTCCCTGGGGATTGCAGAAATTATTTACTAGACCTCCATTAAGCCTAATAGAAGATAAAATGGCTAATTATCAGGTAGATACATATCTTTATATACCTAAATATATTTGCAATTTGTTAGAGAAGTGCATGAATCCAAGGGTTTATGTCAATTGTACAAACCCTGTGATAACAGGGTATTGTATAACTTCTGTTCCAGTTGAGGTTTTCATAGGAATCTTATCTGGCATTCAAATGCTGGCTGAAATGGGAGCTGATCCTCTGTAGCTGTTGGCCCTGTGTTCTATATTCCAGCCTTACACAAAAGTCTCAAACATCTTTAACACCTTAAGTTGAACTAAACCTCTATTGCTAAGCAACTAAAAGCAATCCTTTTTCTTTTTTTTGAAAATAGCAAAACTTAGGTATAATGCAAACTAATTTTTGAATACTCAGGGACAAAAGGAAGATGAGGAAACAAAGATTTCAAACACTGAAGAAGATATAATTTTATTATGCTTTGTAATGATATAATTGAGACCCTAAGATTAGCTCAGTTGGTTAGAGCATGGTGCTATTAACACCAAGGTACAGGCTTGATCCCTGTATGAGCCATTCACTTAAGAGCTGGACTGTATGATCCTTGTGGGTCCCTTCCAACTTAGAATACTCTGTGATACCCCTTGCAATAATGCAATGCATTGTATTCTGGGGAAAATAAATGTATTAGACTAATTTTTACTAATCAACTATTGAATTGAAAAGAAAGACTGAAAAACTCATATCTCTAACAAGCACTGCAGAAAATGTCTTATGGGCCTTAATGATTTTCAGCTTGAGCGGAAAGTATATTTCATTGTCAAACCTACATAGCATTTTCATCCATCTGCCTGTCCAAAGTACTGCAAAAGTAGCAATTGTTCCATGAACTTTCTAGTGATTTAATGCTCAAGGGTTTTCTCCCCATTCTCTGAATTTTACGTATGTGGAGGAAATGCACTGGGGAAAACTTGAAACATTTTTATATCATACTTTGCCAAAAGAATAAATTAGTGTTTATATTTATTTAAACTAATATAAACACAGATGTAAACTAATACCATATTCTTTCAAACAGATTTTTTCAGAAAGTTTTTCTTTGATATCTATGATGTGAAAATTGGCCACTGACTTTTATGTGTTTATAACAATTATATGACCTAGGACACTAAGAAACTAAGAAAGAATGTTGTGCTGGGATAGAGTTAATATTCTTCATGGTAGTTCATGTGGGGCTCTGTTTTGGATTTATGATGGAAACAGTGCTGGTAATGGGAAGATGTTTTAGTTACTGCTGAGCAGTGGTCACACAGAATCAAGGTCTTTTCTGCTTCTTGCAATCACAACTCTCCTGTTGCAACAGCGAAAATGTTTGAGAAAAAGCAGGCTTACAAGCTTGTACCTGGTCCTCCACACTACCATGTTTCTGACAACCTCAAACCACTGCCTGATAAGCTCTTCTAACTCTCTGGAGACCTCCTTGCTGTTTAAGTTTGTATAGCCAGCAGCTAGTTTGGGTGACCATAGAGGCTGTAGCATAAGACCACAAGTAAGTGAAGCAAACAGCAGCCTGGCAGAATGAACTATGCTTCCTCTGTGTCCTAAAGCTATTTCCTGTTTGTTTTGTTTTTTGTTTAATAACAAAATTTCCTTCTCTAATCACTGCTGTACATTTTTATTGTCAAACTTAACTTCTAGATTTCAGTAGGAAATAGTTCTAATTATTATGACTATCTGAATTTTGTTTCCTGTACTTACATTATTAATTAGATGCAAAGATTATTTAAAATGAAATATGAAAGTGTAGAAGTGGGAACCTATCTACCTTAACTATATTTATAATTATTATTATGCAGTGAAAAGCTACACATTATCCTGAAAGCTCTTCTACTTCTAGGAATACTGGCAAGGTATATAGTTAATGTCATACTCTGACTCGTAATGGTATAAGCAACTTGGGGAGGTGGGAGGTGTGGGGAGCTTGGAGGGGAAGCAAGAGAGACAGGGACAGGGAAAGGGAAAGTAAAAAGAAAAGGGAAAGTTCTCTCTAGCAGGAATCAAGAAAGTGAAGAGGTAGTGGTGTCCCACAGAAGCGTAGTCCTCTGGAGGTCCCCTCTAGGGCAGCAGGTGGTTGCCTCACAGTACTTTTATGATAGTAGTATCTACAGGAACTTGCTCAAAGTCCCTGTCAGTTTTTCCTCATTATGATACTATTAGTGCTGATTGGAGAATGCTTTGGTGAGGTGTAAAAACTGCACTGTGATTTGATGTAATTTCTGTGCATTCTCATTGTGGGTATGCTTACAACATATTTAGATGACCATTATTTACTTTGTCCTCCATCAAGTCTTGATTTCCCTCTAGTACAAGCTAAAATCTGCAAAATAAGAGAGGGAATCTAAAAATAAGGCAGGGACAAGAATCCTCATTCCAGTGACAACCTCTTCCCCCAATAATAATACAACCTTTTGCAAGTGTAAGTACATAAAAATGACAGCAAAAAAAGTAAATTGCATGGCAGTAATACAAAAGAAAAGTAAAAGAAATACTGATAGAACAACTTATTTGGAAGGTTATGGAGATGCAAATGAAAGGGACATTGCAGAGATGAAATTGAAGGCTTCCAAGTATCCAAGTGGAGCCCCTTAATATTACACTGTTTGAAGAGTTTAAGGCACACTTTAACATACGAAATAAAAAGGAAAATATAGTAATTACAGGATTAAATACTTTCTTTTTCTTGTAAGAATAAATCAGTAGAAGTACAGAACACCCTGGCTGAATTTAGGAACCACCAAGGAAGTCACAGTTTAAGAGAGAATTTAACTATGTGAATTTCTGAAAATGGAGAATGGAGTTCTTTTGGAGGCGACTGAGAGCATAGGCAAAGCAAAGAAGGAAAATTGTTTCTGCCATTGAAAATATCTTTTCTGAAGATCACTTGCAAGCATGAACTCAAAGCAGAGTTAGTATTTTCACTATTGTTTCTCCCAGGTCATTCTATAGTTTTGTTTCCATCTTTGCTGTAGCCGTTTGAAAAAGAGCTGTTGAAAGGGGGTGTAAGAAAGATACTCCACTTACCTGCCTGAGTTATTATTCCATTTCCCTTAAGCTGCCGGGGGCGGGGGGGAAGCTGGGACCAGGGATGTCCCTCGCTTCTGCTCGCCGTTCCTGGGGTTGCCCCCGCCACCCCCCATCCGGGACCGCGGTGGAGGGCTGCGGGGGGAGGGGGACCCTTGCTTCAGCTGCTCTCCCAGGGTTTGGGGAGGGAAGCAGGGACGGGACTGGGCCGAGGCCGGGCGGCGGCTCATCACCCTGGGCTCCTGGGAGCACGGGGGCCAATCACCAGCAGCACGCACTGCCCCAGGGCGTCGGCGGGCCAGCGCGGTGGGTGCGGTCCCGGCAGCTGTTGGCTTGCAAAGGGATGCTGTGAGGGGACAGGCACAGCCGGGGACCGTCCCTCCCAGCGTGGGCACAGTGGCTTCCCAGGGTGAGCAGCAGCCTGGGGGCACAGTTACGGGGAAGCCCCAGCGTGCTCACAGGTGGCGGCTCCTCACCCCTGGAGGGCAGGAAGCAGTACACAGCCCTGGGCCGGCCCTGGCCGGGAATTTGAGCATGGCTGCCACTTCTGGACAGTGGCGGGGGGCCGGCCCTGGCACCATGTTGGTGCTGGGGCATCTCTGAGGTGTGGCAGCCATGAAAAGATGGCAGGCGGGACTGAAAACTCGTGATCCCCTCGACAAGAAAACACCAGAACTGAGGAGGGGCCCGGCCAGCTGGATGAATGGGAAGCCGGCTTGGTCAGGAAGAAGGCGACGAGATCCACGCGAGAATGAGAAGGCTTAAAAGTTGAGGCACGGCCCCGCCCCGGGCTCTCTCTTCTTCTTCAGCTGTTTCGAGAGGAGGCACACAGCTCCGGTCCCCAGCACCCGCAGGCGCCCCACGGCGGGATTCTGCCCATTTCTCTCAACACGAGAGCCGTTTCCAGCTTGCTAGCAAGTATCCTTCAGAGAGGGGGAGAGAGGGAGTTGTTTTTTACCCGTTTGTGTTTTTCAGAGAGCTTGAAAGGGTGAAGTACTTCCAGGAGAGAGGGAAGAGAAGCTTTTCCTACCCTTGCCCACTGTTTTTTTCAGCTAGTCATCTGGCTGAAAAGAGCAGTTCCCTTCTTTTTTTGTTTTTTCCCTTTTTGTGTGTTTTTTTTCCCTTTGCATGTTGGGTATCCCTTGATGTAATTCTGGGGTCTCCTGTGGGTTATCCCTTCTTCCCTAATTTAATTCCTCTGTAATAAATTGTTCACCTGCTGAAAATTCTATTCAGTTTTCCATCACTTTTATTGGACCTGCCCCCTGAACGTTAAAAGGTGGATTAATGCACCACATTTGCATAGACAAAATATCCTTTGGATGTGGAGCTGGGCTGGGCTTGGCAGTTGCTAGGGCGCGGAGCCTGGGGCCCGTGCGGCACAGCGGCGTGGTGTGGCAATTTCTTCCAGCGGGCAGCTGGAAAGAGCCCCACCAGGGATGACTGCAGCCCTGCAGCCCTTCCCCACATTGCCAGGAGGCGTGTGGTGACAGCTGCCCCTATGAGCGGCCCCCACTGCCTGTGGTGGGTCCCTGCGAGTGGCAAGTGCTCCTCAGGCAGGGCCGATGGTGCCCCCAGGCCCCGACCGCATAGTTTTTGTTGGGAATTACCATTTTGCCAAGAATGAAGATCTTGAAAAAGGGCAGAGCCCAATGCCACCAGCTAATAGGAGGACAGCCTGGCCAGGAAGAAGACGCCGAATTCCCGTGGGACTTCCAGGGCATAAAAAGCCTGAACACAGAAGCCCATTCGTTCTTTTTGGCTTTCTCCCGAGCTGAGAGGAGCCATGACTCCCCCTCTCCCAGCTCCCGGACCACGTGCCTTGCTTCCCCTCACCTCCATTGGCACAGGCAGTCAGTGTGGCACCATCAGAGCTCCAACTGTGGCACCTGGAAACCACCCAGCCAAACTGCAAGTGATAGCTTTCCCCTTGGGTGTCCCTGGTGGGGCAGGGGCGAGGAGGGCAGTGCTTTTCACCATCTTTATCTTACAGAGGCTACGAGGCCCAGAAGAATACCATCTGCGAGGTGGCTTTCCCTTCCTTCCCGCTGCTTCTCAGCAGATCAGCTGGCTTTTAGGAGTTTTTTGTTTATTGCATGACATTGTTGGGTATTATATTGTGTGTATTTAGCCTAGTGTCTCAGGATCCCATAAGGTTTTTGGTAGAGCCCTAGACAATAAATCTGTTACTTGCTGTTGAATTCTGTCAAGTCTTTCGTCACTTTTGCACATTCCCTAGTGATAAAAAATCCAATATGCAATACAACATCCTGTAAATTAGAAATTGAAATAAATCAGATATTCCTTACTATTAGAAGCTACTCTTGGTTTGTAGCAACAGGATCTAGTTGCACAGCTGTAGTCTGACTGTGGTAACAGTTTGTATTAGAGTGTATAATATATGTTTTGGATCCATTGTAAAAGCAGCTGCTTTTAAGTGAAAAAATCAAGATAAAGTGTGATAAAAAATGACAGGTAAAGCACAAGAATATTAACTGCTTTGCTTTTCTTAAAGAAACTTTAAATTTGATCCACATTCAGTTACTGATCTAAATCATCATGTTTTAAAAATACATTAAGATACAGTAGGTGGAAAACATTTCCTATCAAAAGCTTAATACATCAAGCTGCAAGGCTGATTTCAGATGAATTACTCCTGCAATATTTTAGTCAGTTGCTAAGATTTAAAAGCAGCGTTTTAATATATTCGTATATTATCCACTCTAACCACTGCCTTCCACAGTGCTTTAAAAAGCTAAATAAAAGCCCTAAATAGCTTTTTTATTTTATTATTTCCTATTTTAAAGCATAGTGCATAGTACTTTCACTATTCTGTCTTTAAATTCGTGAACAAAGGTATAAAGCACACTAAATTTGTCATTATTATAAAAGATAATTTGTGAGGCAATGACTACTTTAGACTGAGTTATAAACATTTTCCTCTGCAGTTAAGTAATAAAGACCCTCCTTTATCACTGACTGTTTTTAAATAGTAGATCAAATTAAATAATGCCTGTTTGTCGGAAACCCTCAAAGGCTGTTGAAAGGAACTGAGAACAGAACGCAACTGGATAGAGGCAGAGAGAGCGCAGAAGTTTTCACACAGGGTGATAGTGTAAGCATTCCTGAGAATGGGGGAGGTACTCTGCAGATGAGGAGAAACAAATCATTTATACTGGAAATTTAGGAAAAACATGGCAAGGTTTTCGAGGACTGATATAAAAACAAAGGATAAATGATAAAAAGGGGTCCCAATATGTGGTGGTTTGAACTACTGTTTTTCACTAGGGGTTTGCCTAACAATGACGAAAAGACTAAAGAGAATTTTGACAGCAGGTAACAGTTTCTTCGTCTAGAGCTCAACCAAGGGAAGAATACAATTTATGGGAACTCCAGACTTTACATAAAAATATACACTCGTCAAAGTCATGCAAAAGGGGAAAGAAAAAAAGGAAACAAACTGCTTTTCAAAGGCTAGGCAGGNTAACAATGACGAAAAGACTAAAGAGAATTTTGACAGCAGGTAACAGTTCTTCGTCTAGAGCTCAACCAAGGGAAGAATACAATTTATGGGAACTCCAGACTTTACATAAAAATATACACTCGTCAAAGTCATGCAAAAGGGGAAAGAAAAAAAGGAAACAAACTGCTTTTCAAAGGCTAGGCAGGCTGGCCGAGGAAAAGCAGGGGAAAGGAAAGGGAAGCTGCTTCTCTCTCTCTCTCTCTCTCTGATGGTATCACTCCCGGCTTTCAAAGTCTCTGCAAAAACACAAAAGAAGTGAAAAGCACCCCCCAGTCCAGGGAGCCACTTGGGGAAGCTTTTCACTTGCGATTATGCTGGTTTGGCTCTGGTGCTGATGAAGGTGGGAGGAGTCAAGCCACAGGCCCTGGAAGCCAGGAGGAGAGGGGCCTTGCTGCTCCCCAGCTCAGAGGAAGCTGAAGAGAGGGAGGACTTCTGTGTTCAGCTTTTTTAAGATTTCTAAGTTTCATGAGAATCTCACTGTTTCTTCTTGGCTTAGCCATCTTCTGATTGGCCAGCAGTCTGGGCTCTACTTCTTTTCTGGGATCTTCACTCTAGGCAAAATGGCAGTTCCTACCAAAAACTGCGTGTTTAGGTATTGGAGGCACTATGGTTTACTAGCCACAGGACACCCGTGGTACTCTCGGAGCAGCCACCACTCCTCCGTGCGGCCACCACTAGCACGGTGCCAGTGCGAGGCCCCCGCCACCGTCCCAGGGACTCCTGCAGGAGGGACTCCCTGGGACCACGGGGCCGCCTATGACTGTCTGGTGCAGCCGCTGCGCCCACTGCAAATGCTGGGGTGCTCCCTGGGGCTGCTGCCCCAGGCCGGGACTGCGGGACCTCCTGCCGGGCTCCCCCACGGCAGCACGGGGCCGGCAGCACCTGCTGCTACCCACACCAGCGGGGCCAGGATTGGTCACTGCCAGGGTGGGGGTAAGGTGCAGCACCACTGCGCTGCGCCAGCTCCACACTGGCTGCTGCCCGCTGCTGCACCGCACCGGCTCCACACCGGCCTCTGCCTGCTGCCACGCTGGCCACACCGCCGCGCTGGGTCCATGCGCTCCATGCTGCGCTGGCGAGGGACTCGGGCTTGCTGGAGCAGCCTGCGCTGGCCCCAGCGCCACTGCTGTGCCCTGCCCACACTGGTGCCAATCGCCGGTCTTGTCTCTCCCCTGGCGCCAATTCGTGGTGACTGAGGATGGGGGGCTCTGCACCAGTTGACTGCAGCTGCTCGCCCAGCTTAGGGAAACTATGGACACAGCTGGGGTGACCCCCACCTCCCCCGAGAGAGAGACTGAGAAGGAACAGGGGCTGCCTCAGTCCCCTGCCAGCCTCGGAGGGTAGGAGGGGGAAGAACCCCATCCCGGCATGCAGAGAGTGAGGCTGGGGAAGAAAATTTCACAGATTTCTCAGACTTCGGCTTTCTTTTTTAAGGGAAAAACCCCCAAGGTTTTACAACAGAACAGGGAGCCAGTGAGCAGTTTCAAACACCCTTTCCCTCCCCTTGCCCCAGGAATCCCCCAGGGCCACTCCCATCTCTTCAAAAGGACCCAGCACCCCCTCCAAAACAGCAGCACTTTGTAGTGAGCAGGAGCGAGGGCTTCCCTGTAGAAAAAGCATAACTGTTGAACTCAAGTAGAATCAAGGATGAGTTGTGAGGATGGAAAGATTTGAAGAACAGAAAGGTTCAATGAGATGAGGAAAAGGTAGGGTAAATGTTAGTAAAGGATCAAGAAGACATAGAAAGTCAGATCATCTGGGAAGTTAAAAGAACAAGCAACTGGTGAAGATAAGGACTTTTTTCTAATCAATGTTAGTGATCCTAAATTCACTTTTTAGCTTAGGAAAGAATATACTTGTAGTCTGCAATTTATATCTTGTAGATGTTGATTCAGTTGCCTGTACATAGCACATAGATGTCTGTTGCTATTTGAGACATGCTGGATGGCCTGAGCAGTCATTGCTGTCACAGAAGAATATGAGCATAGAAGCTTTTTCGAAGTGTCAATTACAAACATGTGGGATGTTACTCACAAAAACGGCTTGAAACAGGAAATGGATATGCATGGGTGGCTAAACCAGGTTCACATGCTTACTTTGAGTAAGCATGACAATAGGTCATTAGTAGAAGTAGTCCACATGTTGTCAGATGCTTAGAAAGTTTGATTATACTACAATATTTGTCCACAGTTAAAAATGGATAATAGCTCAGACTTTTACATTCTAGGTATCTAAAGCCAGGTAACATAAGACCTACTCTTGCATCATGCTGCAAGGAGACACTTTGCAACTGCCTACAGACAGTGAAGGTATTAAATTATGTTGCTTTTGATCCTTGGTTGCAGGGATAGCTGTACACAACCAGGGGAAAAGTTCAGCTTATCTAATAAGTTAACAAAATGCTTCTATGCTTTATCTGGGATTTGATTGTTTGGGTTTGTTTTTTTTTTGTGGTGTTTTTGTTTGTTTGTTTGTTTTTTCTTTTAATGTACGGAGTGGGTTTTTTGACCATGAAAAGTCCCATAAAAAAGAGTCTGGCCCTCATATGAAACTTCTATTTTTTTCATCTAAACATTTAAACACTGAGTTAACTTTCAGCATGTGTCTGAATCCTCTAGTGCTAATAAAAAAAAAAAAAAAAAACAAACCAAAAAAAAACCCGGCAAAATAAGTGAATAATTCACTGAAGGGGAAAAAAGATGCTTTTTCTAATTCCTACCAAAAGGTAAGTAACATTCCCAATTTATTTGCCAATTATTTCCTCCTTAATGGAATATTGTCATACATTCAGGAACAGAAACATAAAAGCACTTTAATATGATTAATTTTATTTCAGTCTCTTGGATGTCTTTCCTGCAAAAAAAGCCTGGCATATGGTTCAAAATGTAATTTTCTTCCCACACTTTAGTGATTCTCATTGTCCATACTTATGTGCCATGATTACATGATTACACACAAAGAGCTGGCATATTTTCATCATCTTTACTAATGCATAAATAATTTATTTGGAGTTTTTTATGTATGAGATATTAACCCATCAATCCCAAAACATGCCAAAGAGGACAACAGACCCCATAGCAGAACATCATCAAAATCAAAGTTCAGTGCTAGAACACTTCCAGTACTAGAACATTTTCCATGTTAAATGTAGTAATTTCAGGTAATTTTTCTTAACCCACAGACCAAATGCTAGCTCCTACAAAGCAAAGTGGGTGTGTTCATTCTACATAGAACCTCACTTTAAATGTCTTCTAAGTTTCACAGTCAGACATGTGCTTTAATGCCCATATTCCCATATGCTCCAGAAAGCAGAACATATTCTAGGGCAACATGGTACTGTAGAAAATAGAATGTATCAGAGTGTCTCAAAAAATATTTCACAGATTAAGCTGTCTTGGGAAGCCTAAATGTTGCAAGAACTGAATAAATAAATAATAAATATAACAAAGGATATAAATATTTTATATATACTGAAAAAAACACAAAATAGTTTCCTCTTTAGAAGGTAAATTCTTAAAGAAAATTAAAAGAAAACAAGGAGAGAGGACACCTAATTGAATTTTTAACTCTGCAACTGTTTTTACTTTTTTATTATTCTAGTTAGAAAATTAAGAGATTGTTCTACAAAAAATTATATTCTAAGAAATTAGATAATCATAACAGAAATAGCCACTTCAGGCTATATTTATAGTCAAACAGAAATTAAGATTCTAAAATATATTCTAAGGATAACTACACTATTTTTGCAGGTATGTACTTCTCTGCAGTGACTATAGAGACTAAAATAGGTACTCCTAATTTAAATATCTAGCTTTGCGTTATTTTTAGTTCAATCTTCTGATCAGCCATTAGTGACTGCAAATACAAGGAAATATGAAAAAATAAGAATGGGATTAGAAGAGGCAATTGGATGAGAAAAGCTTCGTGGAGTCAAACACAGCAGAGAAATAGAAAGACCTGATATACAAGAGAAAGGGGTTGATATAAGGACATGACAGAAAAAATACTAGCTTCATCTTTTCTTTGCCTTCTTTTGTGTGTTATTCCCTGTCATCTCTCTCATACTGACAGTTTTTACCAGTGTTTACATGGAAAGGTGACAAGAAGGTGAAATGTTTCATAGTGTTCAATAGCACTCATGTCTGTCAGAAAGTGTCAAACTCATCAAGTTCACCATTTGTAGAAAAAGATCTGAAACATACTTTCAAAAAAACCTTCAACAGCACTTGGATTTTTATTTTTGGGGTTTTTTTTAGTGTTTGGTTGTTTTGGTTGTTTTTTTTTTCAATAGAGACTTCTAAAATTTAACTATAGCTATATATAACCTGTCCTAAATACACCTAAATTTCTATGATCAGTAGTAGTAATGTTTTCAAGAGATGTGAGACACTAGTGTTTGGCAAAGGAAAAACATACTTTATTTCACATTCTGAAAAGTTTTAAGTTCAGAAATAAAAAAAAAAAAAGTTTACATTTTATATCAGATTTTCGAAAATAGAGAGGGACTGGTGGGTGATGGGGTGGTTGGAGGCCGCTTGGGGCACAGTGATCATGAAATTATAGAATTCTCCATAATTGGTGAAATTAGGAGGAATATCAATAAGACCTTTCATTGAGAGCTCCTTGGGAAATGGCCCTAGAAAACAAAGGAGTTCAGGAGAGATGGGCGTGCTTCAAAACAGAGATTTTGAGGGCAAAGGAACAGACTGTCCCTGTGTGCCGAAAGATGAGTCGACGAGGTAGATGTCCAGCGTGGATTAGCAATGAGGTTTTGAAGGAACTTAGAAATAAAAAGAAGATGTATCACCTTTTGAAGGAGGGTCGAATCTCTGAGGAAGTCTTTAAGGGGGCTGCTAGGGCATGTAGAAAAAAAATGAGGGAGGCCAAAGCTCAGTTCAAACTTAAATTGGCAACTTCTGTCAAGAATAATAAAAAAAGTTTTTACAAATATATTAATGATAAGACTGACCTTTGTTCCTTATTGGATGAGGCAGGAAACTTAGTAACCAAAGATAAAGAGAACGCAGAAGTGCATAATGCCTTCTTTGCCTCAGTCTTTAGCGAGAAGACAGATTGTCCTCGGGGTTGGTAGGTGGTGTTAGGGAGCAGAATGGTCCTGTTGTTATCCAAGAAGAGGCAGTCAGAGAACTGCTGAGACACTTGGATATTCATACATCAATGGGACCAGATGGGGTCCATCCCAGAGTGATGAGGGAGCTGGCAGATGAGCTTGCAAAGCCGCTCTCCATCATTTACCAAGAGTCGTGGCTCACTGGTGAGGTTCCGGAAGACTGGAAGCTGGCCAATGTGATGTCTGTTTACAAAAAGGGTAGGAAGGAGGATGCTGGTAATTACAGGCCAGTTAGCCTGACCTCAGTACCAGGTAAGGTAATGGAACAGTTCATACTGAGAGCTATCAAACAGCACTTAGAGGATGGCCAGGGTATCAGACCTAGTCAGCATGGATTTACAAAGGGTAGGCCGTGCTTGACCAACCTGATCTCTTTTTATGATCAGGTGACCCACTGATAGATGCAGGAAAGGCTGTGGATGTTGTCTATTTGGATTTCAGCAAGGCCTTTGATACTGTCTCCCACAGCGTACTCCTGGAAATGCTGGCAGCTTGTGGCTTGGACAGGAGCACTCTTTGCTGGGTTAGGAACTGGCTGGACGGTCGAGCCCAGAGAGTGATGGTGAACGGTGCTGCATCCAGCTGGCGGCCAGTCACTAGTGGTAGTGGTGTCCCTCAGGGGTCTGTGCTGGGACCAGTGTTGTTCAATATTTTTATTGATGTCATGGATGAGGATATTGTGTCTTTCACTAGTAAATTTGCAGATGATGCCAAGCTGGGAACTTGTGTTGATCTATTGGAAGGAAGGAGGGCTCTCCAGAGAGACCTGGATTGGTTGGATAGCTGGGCCGTATCCAATAAGATGAAGTTTAATAAATCTAAGTGCCGAGGTCCTCATTTTGGACACAAAAATCCCCTGCAACGTTACAAGCTGGAGACAGTGTGTCTAGACAGTGCCCAGGCGAAAAGGGACCTGGGGGTACTGGTCGACAGCCAACTGAATATGAGCCAGCAGTGTGCCCTGGTGGTCAAGAAGGCCAACGACATCCTGGCTAGCATTAGGAATGGTATGGCCAGCAGGAGCAGGGAGGTCATTCTTCCCCTGTACTCAGCACTGGTGAGGCAGCATCTTGAGTACTGTGTCCAGTTCTGGGCCCCTCGGTTTAGGAAAGACATTCAGATGCTCGAGTGTTTCCAGAGGAGGGCAACGAGGCTGGTGAGGGGCTTGGAGCACAAGCCCTATGAGGAACTGTTGAGGGAGCTAAAGTTGTTTAGCCTGGAGAAAAGAAGACTCAGAGGTGACCTTATCACTCTCTACAACTTCCTGAGAGGAGGTTGCAGTCAGGTGGGGGATGGTCTCTTCCACCAGTCAGCAACTGACAGAACAAGAGGACACAAACTCAAGCTGTGTCAAGGAAGGTATAGGCTGGATATTAGGAAAAAAGTTCTTCACAGAAAGAATAATAAAGTACTGGAATAGTCTGCCCAGGGAGGTGGTAGAGTCATCATCTCTGGACATGTTTAAATAAAGACTAGACATGGCACTTGGTGCCATAGTCTAGTTGGGGTGTTAGGGTATGGGTTGGACTTGATGATCTTGGAGGTCTCTTCCAACCTAGTTATTCTGTGATTCTGTGAAATATAGAAAAGTTAGCCCTGAAAAATCTACAGCTTCCAGCAGCAAAGACGCTTTGATGTTGCACCTCTTTCTATTATTTTGCATAAATTATAGAAACACCTGCTATAATGAGATGCCAATTAAACCAATTCTGTGGAATCACAGTGTTATTTTCTGCCCCAAAATAACTAAAATTCTGCTTTAGACAAGATATGTGAAACATATATCTCAATGGATCAAAAGGAGAAAATGAAAAGCGAAAATTATATCCCTGATCTATCTTTCAGCAGAAAGTGACTTAATTCTAAGCAAAAAGAAGAGGAGACTCAAAAGAACCATTTGGAATTCTTTCATTTTTCTTCCACTGGACACTGATTTAGGTCCAGTGAAAGTATCATTGAAATAGTGAATGAAATTATCACTCACTTAAATTATTTTTATAAAGACTTTTATAATCATATTTTATCAAAATCACAGAATCATTATCCAGGCTGCATTATCCTTTAGTCATCACTACTTTCATCTGTGCTACTTCAGCTCTTCTTTTGTCAGGACTCTAGTTATGCTCTGTCCTATCTAAGTTTCTGTGTGCTCAGTATCAGCACCTTGGCATAGCCAAGGTGCCTAATCTTGATTTAGACTGCTGTGATGAAAAGGCCAGGAAAAGCTTCACCAGTGACCTTCCCCTTCACCAGCCTTCCTCTTGCAAGTGCATTTAAGCTCAGGCTCTCAGTCTTTGTCTTTGATTTAGCTAAGATGTATGCATGCTTTGGCTTTTTTGTGTGTATTACTAAGTTTAAAGAGGTCCTCCATAAATCCTCCCCCTTGTCCATAGAGATGATAGTAAATTGACATGATTCCAGAATATATGCCTTATTTAATGGATTTTTTAAGTATATCTTTTTTCCCATTTCTAGAAAACTCATAAAAATTTAGAAAATTTTCTTCTTAAGCTGTTTGCCTAATAACCTAAATTATGAGTTGTTCCTAAAGTTCCTTCGTCATCACCTTTAAACATGAAGAAAAAAATTTGAAACAATATGTCCTGCTAGATCCAAAATGCTGTTTATGTTACGATCTTAAAACCATACAAGAATAAAGAAATTTGCAGTGGTAGCTGAGATAGATTCATTTTAGAAGCATATGAGTATCTGCAGTTAGACCCTCTGCTAATCCCTGAAGCCTTGGGGAAGGAAGTATACAGTGATTGAAGTGATTCACCTGATTTATTTTAGGTATCTACTTTAGGATGAGAACCATATCATAAATACATTGTAGGTTTTTTCCTGCTTATTAAAGGAACCCAGAATGAAGCTCAAAAACAGACATCGAACTCAATCCAATAGCCTAATAAGGCACTAGTAAACTGAGATATTCTGTGATTTAGTCTTTAGCTACAATTCCATAAATAATTTTCTCCCAAGTATTCTATCTGCCATTCCCAAGTGGTTGCTCAGATTATTGAGGACAACTCAAATATCCTTTAATGCTTAAAATTAGGCAAGTGTATCTGGTTCAGGATATCAGATTTCCCATTATAAGCCAGAGAATCCTACAATTCTCTTTAGTTTTCCACAACTTAACAACTGTTGCCATATAAAATGCCTTAAATTTCCTTCCACTCATCATTTTTAAACATGTTTGCCATGGGTTATGTTGCATTTGCCACCATACCATCTGCCCTGGATTCACTAAGGCATCTTAAATGGTTGGAAGTTCTTCTGCTAGGCTCCTCCCTAGCCAAATCTATCAGAAGTTTCAGTCCTAAACTCAGATGCAGACTGTTACATTCAGATATCTAAGCTAGAATGTGTGCGACCTGGACATGAACACTACATCCAGAGTAAGAAAGAATTTATCTTACCTTCATGCCCATATAAAACTTTTGCTGTTGGATTTATTATTATGTAAGAAAATAAAGAAAATAATCTTACCTTCTTTCCTTCATGTGATACTAGTGAGAACAGAAAGATCAGTTAAATGAAAGACTTTTGCCCTGTCATGACTATATTTCTTTCTATGTTCCTAGAAGAAGGTTTACTTTATATAGTTTCATGATCAAGTCAGAGAATAACTTTATGCTTCACTGAACCTCAAGAATTTTTCAGAGGTAAATTATTGTATATAACTGGAAGTGTTCATTATTGCTGGCATAGGAAGCTAGTAAGGGATTTATAACAAGAAAACTCAACTGCAAATAGGAAGAAAGAACTAAGAATTTATGCTAAAATATGCAGTAATTCCTGTATGCAAACAGGAATAGCATGCTATTGTGAAAGAAAGGCAACGCTTCCAAGTCTGGACTTATTTTGAAAAGTTAGCATACACAAAAAAGAGGGACAAGCTATTACCTGGTGATGGACAGAAATAGACAAGCAGTTTCAGAGGTTGGATAATCTTCAAAATGGTAGTCCAAAGTGGCAAGATGTGTTTCTCTTGAATTAAGCTTTGATAATAAAAGGCCTTTATGATTAACTGTACAACAAAATGTCTAGCAGATAGACCTTGCTAGAAAGCCCAAAATTTTGCAATAAGAGTGCAAAACATTATTTGAATACTTTCTGAAGAGAGGTTCACAGCACACCTACATTTTATAAACTTTGTGTAAACAGGAAATTGGTGAAAATAAGATCCCAAGTTGTCATAGATATTGCAATATGTAAACACTTTCATAAGGTACAATGCTTATGTACATTTTTCTTGAAAATAAGATTGTAAATTTTAAAAGAAAAAATATAAAAATAAATCAAAACATCATAGTGTTGCACTGATTGGTAGTATGATTCAGGAAGAACTGTCTAAGAAAGTAATTTATTTCAAACTTTACAAACAACAATGTCTGGATTTTTTGTTAACCTAGAAAAAAGAAAAATGTAAATATTTTTTAAAATTGGGACCCAGTGAAACACCAACTGTATTGTAAAAGCAAAGGCTTCTTCATTCAGAATATAACATATGAAGTATTTCAAATACAGTTTGTGTGTTAGTTTTTTTATTGTTGTGCTCTGTGGTTTTGATTTGATTATGAAATTCACGGCATACCTCATCTACACACAAAGTTAGTATCTGTGATCAGAAGACATTTAACATTAATTTTCTAAATTTGTCATTAAATCTACTTCATCTTTTTCCTCTTTTACTAAAAATTCCACAATTATTTTAAAATTTGCATATCATGTTTATTAGGTATATTTTTGGGAAAAAAATAATTAAATTGCCTCTAAACTCTGCAAGTTTCCTTCTATTCAACAGTGTCTACTCTTAAGTTCTTTGCCAAATTCTTTGAGAGGACAATTTCTATAATGAGTTCTCTCTTGCATAATAAATACAGAAGTAAATAAATAAAGCAACCTTTTCACAGGATGAGAATGTACCTAATACTTGTCAACAGAAAAATAGTTAACTAGGTCAAAATGTAAGTCTTAGATCATTTTGTGTATAATACAGAGAGAAATTGGCATATACAGCTTAATTTATTTAATCCTAGAATTGATTTCTACTACCCAAATCATGTTGCCTTTTAAAAATGTCACTATTCATAAAAAATCTTATTTCCACAATTACTTTAGACTAGACATCTACTTTCTGATTGTTAAATGAAGAAGAGAGCAATCTCCCACTGCCATAAAGTGGTCTGAATTAATCTTAGCTAAATAAGATACTGTAATAAATAGAATAAGTTTGGATAATTTTATCTAAAAACAATTAATTTTCACTTGAATTTTAATGCATTACTTTCTTTAAAGGAAGTGCCCAAGTTCCTAATATGTATAGTGGAAATAGAAGTACCCTTGAAATGACAAAACTTTACAATTTAAGATCTAGTTTTCTCATTAGCTCTTAAAAAGCCTCTACCTTCCTTGATCCAGCTGACAATATACTGAAGATGCTGTATGGCACTCTGATCTCAACCTATGATACTGAAGTTTCTCACAAGTCCCTCATATCTCATAGGACCACCAAGATGAGTTAAATTTGCTTAAGATGGGACCTGGGTGTCTAAGAATTAAACACATATTGGGTACCTGAATAAGTGGCACTGGAACTCTTTCTGCATTATCACACCCTCTCTGTAGTATATGGACGTATGTATTCCTACCACTCAATAAAATGATCACAAAACGAAGGAGAACCAAAATTCTTGGGTAATAGTATTATTTTCTCACTAGTTTTCTGACAATGTAGCTCACAATTCTTACTTAGCTGGACAGGCTAAAGAAATGGACAAACATAAATCTTGTGAAGTTCAACTCATTCGATGCAAAGTTCTGCATCCAGCAAGAAATAACTCCACATTCTGATACAGGCTGTCATCCTGCCAGCTGGAAAACAGCACTGCAGGAAAGGACCTAGGGATCCCTTTGGACTATAAGTTGAAGATGAATCAGTAACATTCCCTTTCAACAAGTAAGGCAAATAGCTTCCTAAGCTGCATTAGGAAGAGCCTTGCCAGCAGATCAAGGGAAGTGATATTTCTGCCCAGGACGGGTGAGGCTGTATCTGGAGTTCTGTGTCCAGTTCTGGGATCCCTAGTACAAGAAGAACATTGACAAGATAGTCAGAAGCTGGAGAACAAGATATATGAGGAAAGACCTTAGGAGTTGTGTTAATTCACCCAAGTGAAAGATCATGGGACACCTTAGTGCTGTTTGCAACTACTTTATTGGAATATACAGAGAAGATGGAAGATCATAGTGATGTGGCAAAAGGCCATAGAAACAAATTTGAACACGGGATATTCAAATTAGTTATCAGGAAAGCATTTTTTAGTATGAGATGGTTAAACAGTAAAAGAGGTTGCCCAGAGAGGATGTGAAATCTCCATTCTTGGAAGATTTCAAGACTCCTCTGGATGCAACCATGGACAGCCTGACCTGAATACATCTATTTGGGGCATGTGTTGAACTAGGTAACATGTATGTGGTCACTTTCTTTGTAAGTTATGGTACTGCACTTCCATGACTGTTGCGCTGAAGAGGTATCACTACCATTCTCTTTTTTTATTTTATGGTTTGATGTCTGTCTGTTTTCTTGACCTTCTTAATCTTCCAATTAATGTCAAATGGTCTTATAGTGTTAACATTTAGAATGTACAGAGTAGAAATTATTTACCTATTTTTATCCCTTTGTAATTTTTTCATATCCTTCTGAAGCACTGATAAGCTATTGTGACTACCTACGGCCTTGAAGAGATTGTGGTCATCTGTCTAGTAACTTCTCTAGACTTGTAATAGAATTTATACTCTCTGTCACTGTCTGGTTTTGCAGAAAAGTTATACCATGAAAAATTTCATATTTTCATTTTCATATGCTTTCTAGGTTTTTTTTAAGAAACTAGATTATTAATTACTAATATGATTAAATACAGAACATTGTGCTAGAAGAAGATTTTTAATATAAATACTACTTGAAAAATATTGCAATCTTTAATGCAGTCTTGGCTACTCCTTTTAGTTATTTCCTCAAGTTTTGGAAGAAAATATTCTAATAGATTCTGGCAGTATAAGCTTTAAGAAAAATCTTAATTAGTATGCTTATCGTAAGCACTAAATTATTTCATTGGAGATGGGACTAATCAATAGTGATCATGATCATAGTGATAATGATCAACAGTGATGACACCATCCCAGAGATATACAGAACTGTTGACTCTGTAAATAAAAAGATGAGAATGAATTCCAAATCATCTAGAATGATGACCTTGTTTAACACAGATAATATCTTTAATCAGGAGATGGGAAGGTTTACTTTCATTAATTACTTGTGGTTTCTTTAATTAATTTTATATATGCTAATGGAGCTTAGAGTGGTAATGATGTGTGTAGTTAGTATAATATAAAGCAAAATATTACCTGTCGTTCATGCTTTCATGCTCAGCCATCCACTTCCTGATCTTGATCAGGTATCCTGTAACACACTCCCGCTACAAAGTGCCCTCCTTTCTGATCCTGACAGTCAAACTTTCAGCCAAGCTGTTGTCCCATCCCATATTGCTCCTTCACACTGAAGACAAAACCCTCTGCACCACCTTCGCTGACTGTCATTCCCAACAACCATTATGTACCCACTTTGCCATTCCAGTTCCACCAAGTCTTGGTTCATTCAACAACAATTTCACTTGTGCAATACAACATGGCATTCTGGTTCCA
>VXBA01004931.1:24550-73139 GCA_013399895.1 Serilophus lunatus
CCCCCCCCACACCCCATTTTACCAGGCTGTGCACATTTTCATATGTATCCTTTAGGAAGACATTGTTGCCCTCTGTTTCTGAGGTCTTTTTTTTCCCATTGCCATGGCTTTTTGGGTTTCTGTGTGTGTCCACCATTTCCACACTTGACTGTGGCTTGTAATCTCCATCCACTTTTCTACCTCGTTTAAGAGTCTGTCCACCAAGATGGCATGCTTGCTGGATCTTGTCTCGCTATCATCTTTCTTCAGGCTATTGGATGTTTTCTTTATCTTCATCACTTCTGTGAACTAGTAAAACCTGAAAAAAAAAAAAAAGCTTATCTTTTTCCCTTTTACAGCTCTCTAGTCCTTTTGTAATTTCATTCTTAAATCAGTCCCTTCAGAAAACTGCTAACACTTCTTAAATAACTTCATTGTTAAAGAATCTTTGCAGTTCAGAAATCGGTTATTCTCAGTTGGGACTTGCTTATTCATCAATGTATTTGCATTTGAATAGAGGCAGCATGCATTTAACCATCATTTACTGTGAAGTCTGTGTTACCTTTTTTAGGATTTCAACTAAATATTGAGATAGAAAGGAAACAAAAAAATGAGAGTCTCAAATACTGCTGACAGCACAGGATGTCAGTTAGAAAATAGAAATGGCAGTTTGATTGAGAAACATACAGGTTCTGTAATCTCAGCCATGACTAATAAATTGTGTAGACAGATTCTTCAGCTTGTCCTGGAATTTTTTACTTCTTGTCAAAAATCCACTTAAATAGTAAGAACAAGACATTCTGCTCCTTTCTTTTCTATTATGCAAAAGAAAAGTAATTAGAAGAAGATTTTGTGTGATTATCAGATGATATATAAGCAACCCATATGTCGATAGGACAATGGTGATCATCAGTCTCATTTGATCCTTCTGAACCTTTTACTAGATTATACAGAGACAAATAAAACAAATCTGTAATATCTTTCATCGTATTTCTCTTTCATAATTTCTTCTCCTTTCAAAGAAAACTACTTTCAGTCTGAACATAAAGCATATCTATAAACCAGTTAATATATGTTTTAATCAATAGAGGATGCAGGATTAGGGAAATTATACTTAAAGGCAAACCACCACAAATACTTATTTCATCTCTGTTTAAGACTTAATATAACAGAGAAAGTGGCAGATATAACTGTGGCAGAAAATCATACATGAGCATACAGTGAGCAGAATTGAATGTTGACAAAAAAACAGATTTAATTTCAGATCTCTTTGATGCTTACCTTGCTGATGTACAAACAGAATTTTGCACTCTTCTTCAAAGACTGCATAGTAACTCCGCTGTAGTAAAGACAACAAAACAAATAAAAAGAAAATATTAAAAAACAATAAAAGAAACAAACAAATGAACAAAAACCCTGAAAAGACATTTGTCTCCCTAGAAGGATGGAAATTCATTGAGAGTGTTCTATTAAAACAGGATATTTCATTAGTTACTATTTAAAAGGATATAATTAATGATACCTTAAAAAGTTTCTCTATTTTCCAGTTGGATAATTCTAACAATTTAGATATTACAACGTTGAAAGTTAGAGTTGCTTGGAGGAAAGATGGGACAAAAAGGAGAGAGAAAGAAAAGAAGGAAGAGGGCTGAAAAGAAGGGCAGACTGTAAAAAAATCATTAAAATAGATGACTCTTTCCATGTAGACCTCAGACAAGGAGAGTGGCGTCATAATCCACCATGATAAAGCAAGCCTGAGATACAACTCAACCAAGGACTTAGACAAACAGTTGGTAGCAACCGTGAACATAGCAAGAACACTAGAGTCACACAAGACAAATTCTACAACCATGCCCTCATCTTTGTACACGGGATAAAATCAGCTCTGCTTTGCTCTGTGATTAGGTCCATGGTCAACATGCACCTTATCCTTACCAAAAGTATAAGCCAACAGGAGTGCCCTTGCTTTGACATCTGCCTGTGAGGAAAGCTGTGTGGGAACATGACTGCCCTGGTGTAACCAGATGTCATAATGTCACAATAAATGAGGCATTTGATGTGTGGTGTGGGGGAAGGTGTTAAAACTGCTGAGAGTCATGAACTATCTCTGGTACTTCAGTGCCACAGCTGCCCCTATGGCAACAGCAAACAGCCTTCGCACCACTGCTGCTGAGGGAATGTTATTAAAAAGCTCTGTCTGCAATTCCTGTTCTTGTCAAAAACTGTATTAATCTGTAACAAACGCAATTCCGAAAGTGAAGCTTCTTGAATTGCAGAAATTTTAAATATAAATAGTTAAATACATCTGTTATCAGAACTCCAAAGCTTTACAGAAAATGAGGTAGAAAATTTTGTTCTTCATGAGGAAATAAAGGAGATTATATTAGAATAGAAGTATAGCTTTAGTTGCTTTAACCAGATGGATTCAAATAAATGTTGGGAATAAGTAGTTGCTTACAGGTAGAATTCTATTACCTTTCTTAAATATTTCATGAATATGTTTTCTTATTAACAAATAATAAAATAAAATAAATTCTGAATTTTCTACCATAAATAGGTGCAAAATAAAATCTATCGGACTTGAATTAAAAGAAATGAAGTTATAACTTCAGTTTTCTCAGTCAAAGCAGAACAAACTGGAAAAAGTGGTTTTATTGATCTTTTAACTGTAGAGAAAGTGTGGAATATCCCAACAAATATCTCCTGAGGGCTCAGAAAGGTCAGCTCTTCTACAAAAACTAAACAAACCAAAAAACCCAACAAAATCAAAAAACAAATAAAAAACTAAACAAAAACACCAAAAAAACCCTCACCACAAAAATTTATGCGAGTCCTTATTTTTAATTCATTCTCCTGATTTTCAAAAGCATGAAGGCAACTAGGAAAAGTACTTGTTAGTGGGCCATGATGTACATGTTTCAGGCAACATACAAAACTCCTACTTGTTATTCTGAAAGGATATCAATGTTTTATCATTGTTAATGGAGAGAAATATATCAATTTGAATCCAGTATGTTGATATTAATGTAGTTGGATCTTCTTATTACTGACTTATCTTGAACTCTTCCTTTTTCTGCAGCTGTCAAGAGCTGAGGATGAATGGGAAAAATGGATATAGGTTTTAACTATTAAAATGGACAATGTTTGATGTTCAGACAAAGTTTTGTATGGCAGAAGTAATGGGAATGTCAAATGAGAAGAAAAGCAAAGACCTTGGGTTTTTAACTTGTGAAGTTATATTGAAATATTAGAAATAAAAAAATAAAAAGCTATTTAAATTGCTTTACTTATAGCAAGCTAAATTTTCTTTCTTACTCTCATTTTTTTACTGTTTTGTTTTTTTGTTTTTTTTTTTTTTTTTCTCTCTTTACAGATCCAGACTGACTTCTGTTTTCTTGTTTAGGAAGGTTTCACACATTTGTGTGTATGTGCATAGCATACCTCTAGGCCTCCTGTGTTAATCCTAAAAACACTAATTATACGAATTTCTTATCAGACTAACACACACTGAGAACATTTGTCTTTTGGATTAGCAGTGGTTTAAAACTGATAAACAGAAACTCTTCCAAGAGTCATTGACTTCCATATTTTAATTACATTTCACTGTATTGTTTGCCCGTTATGCTAGAAGGATCCTTTCTAAGGCAGGAAAACTGTTTAGGAAACAGGCTTTTGCTGACAGAATTTTAAGGCTGTGCAGAAGATGAACTGAAAGTTGTTTGTGGTTTGTTTTGGTTTTTTTAATATATCAACATGTAATAACTAATAATTAAGGGTCAGCAAATTGTTTTGACCTAGATTCACTGACTAAAGATTTTTGAATGGCCTAATGAATGTGGATTTTCATGACTGTACATATTGATACTATCTTATATTTCTCAGTACAGGGAGAAATGAAAGACCTGAAAAAGAAAAAAAATCTCTTACTATAACCAAAATTATTAATTTATTTCCACTTATTTTCCATTTACAGGTTTATTCAGGATGTGACATTAGGCTTACAATCTATTTCTGACATCACAAGTGTTCAAATACTAACAAAACTTTATGAATACTACATCTAAAGTTCAGGCTTTGCAGCATAAGTAATGGTTGGTAAGAAGGGCTCTCAGAGTTCTGAAAGTATTTTTTCATGAAATATGGGGAGAAGGAACAGGAAAAGGAAAAAAATAGTATAAACTACCTGTACTCCAAGTACATATTTTAGGTACATTTTCTAAACTTAAAAGTTGTTCAAAACAAGAGTTTGCTGTCCTGACTTTGAACTAGTCGTTCAAAGATCTTTGTTGAAATGGCAATTACAGAAGGTAAAGCTCTTGGAAAAAAAAAAATAGAAAAAGAAATGGATGCTCTCAAATATTGTCTAGAATGTATTACGGTATAAAAAAATCAATCAAAAGAAAGTCTGAGACATGAAGACTACTGTCATTGGTAATATACCTCAATGCATTTTCCTCTTAAAATAACGTGGTTAAAAAATGCCAACACATCTTCGATTTATTTAAGTATTGTTTTCCATGCACTTACTTTGTATGCACTTAGAAACAGACTTTTTTTTTATTTTATTTTTTGGTTGTTGCTTACTATAAGTCTCTATAGACTGAGCCAAGATGTTTTAAACTCTTAACTTCACCACTTCTTGCTTTCTATAGTTCAAGGAGAAACTACTGCTTTGCTTTGATTCTTTTTGGTTTGGTGGGTTTTGGTTTGGTTTGTTTCTTCCTGTTTTTACTCAACTTTATTATACTTGAGTCAATTTAATCTCAGCTTTTGCGCCTGGTTCAGCACAAGAATTCAAGTGGAACAAAGTAATTCTCTCTCTGTGGTAAAGAAGTTTAATTATAGCTAATTGAATCAATTTATATCAGGATCTGATTCAAAGTCTTTACAAGGTGTTTTATATTATTTTTATTCATTTAAAAACACAAGTTACTTCATTACTGCAGCCACATAGTTGTACTTTTGAGATACAGAATGACTTTGAGAAATCTTTGTTTCAAAAGATAGTGCAAATTCAGAGGCTATTTCCAGTCTTTTAAAATATTCACACATGCTTATAATACCTTAAAAACGCATCATGTTGTCCTGTATAGACTTACATTTGTTGTTCTTTTTTCTCAATCAAAACACTGTAGAAATTATACCAGGTTCTATGACTCACAAATTCATAAAAAAATGGTTTCAGTAACTAGGGTAAATCTCAATGTATAATAAATGAAAATTTTCAACTTATTAAAATTAGTGATTTAGCATTTTTATCCAAGTATGTATCTGGGGTTTTTTTAAATTATTTTACTTTATTTTATTTTATTTTTGTTTTGCAATATTATGATGCTAGTAAAGCCTAAGACCACACATTGCAGGTGAACAGAATATTTTGAGTTCATATGAAAAACAATTAATGATCAGTTAAACTATCATAAATATAGCACTAAATTTTTCATTTATTCTCTCCCTGAATTGGCAGATTGAAATCTCTGCCTGAATTGGCTTCAGTCTGAAAATGTGAAGATCCTAGTTTTAAATTTCTTTATAACAAAATACAGAGGAATGTTTAAGAATAACTTTAGTAGTGCCACCACCAGACAACCTAATCTCAGGAGACACTCTTCTGCTTTTTTAATTCTGTTAATACAATATCAGGGACAGAGTTGTTATTACTTTTGATTTAGTTTTTGTCACTGAGAATTTTCCACAAGTACAGTATAATGTACTTTTTAAACTATTGCACTAACATATATCAGTCTAAAAGATTTCTTATAAAAGGAGAACTGCTGCAGCTGTAGGTATAGAAAATTCAAAGAATATTGTCAAAGCAAGACAAAGTTTAAAGGTAGAGATAGTATTCTATATTAAACCAGAAAGAAGGTCTGGAAAAACTCAACATACTTTTGGTTACAGAAAACTTTCTTCAAAGGTGGACAGGAAATAACTTGAGGAAAATTTCATGTTTTATTGTTTAAAATATAAAATAGTATATTTATCTACAAACCTTTCCATTCAACACTTCATAAAGTGTATATCTGAGCTATAAAAATGAACACATTTTGCTCAGATACAGTTAAGCAGCAATGTTAGTAACAGTGCAGCAAGTTAAGTATCAGTACATCTCTGAATTCATGCTAGGCAGGAAGAATATGAGGAGAGATTTACTCAGGTTGTTGATATTGCTTCTGTCACTTTATCCCTTCTGCTATCCTGAATAACCTACCATTACAAGATCAACACATGCAATTTTCTAACTTTCATTTTGCAATGGAACAATTAAAAAAAAGACTACTTGCTAGGAAGCCAAAACTATAGAAGCGATTTCTCTTTCTAGCTTTCAGATATGCATTTAAGAGAGAGAATTCAGAATGACCTTACCTTAACATAATGGCATTTAGTACCCTGGTACCCAGCAATAGCCATTACAGATCAAAGACCACTTCTGTAGTAGCAACAATATACTGAGCACAGCTTACAATAAATAAACTCAAACTGGGCAACTGTGTCTCAGTGCCTGAATTTTCCAGAGGATAATTCAGTTCTGTGTTCAGATACTTAAGTTAAATTTAAGTTTATATAACATACACGTAATAATACTGTCCTGGTTTTGGACTCTAGGGGGCATTACCTAAGTGATGAGAGACGTATACGGAAGACGATAACAAAGTAACTTATTGAATATATGGAATATAAGATGTGTAAAACAACTGTACATATGAACCAGCAATAATCAGTAACCTGACAATAATAACCCACAAAATAATTAACCACTCTGCTGCTCTAGGCCAGCTGCTGGGCTGTGGAGGGGGAGGAAGGAGTGCTGCCACGTGGACAGTGCTGGGAAGGTGTTGCGGCAGGGTCCCAATCCGGAGCTGCTGGAAAATTGAGAGAAAATGAAAAGAAAACCCCAGGGGGACTCAAGAGGAAGAGATACCACACATCTATCACTGTCGTGTGGAGCCATGTGGTCCTCTGCCAGCGCTGCCTGAGCTGTGGTCATTCTGTGTTGCTGCCCATGCCGAGAGAAATAAACAGGACTTCTGTTTCTGCATCTCTTCTTCTTTGTTCAAGTGCTTCCTTTCCTGTACATGCCAATTCTCCATTGGCTGGCAGACTGACTTGGTGTCACATGGCACTGGGCGCCGCCTCCTCTCTGAGGCTTCACCACGAGGCATCATGGCAACATTGCCGCCAAAATGCTCACGGCTGCACTCGCCACCTTGACGAGGGAGAGGCTGCCGCCCGCCTCGCTGCTAGTACTGCAGGGATCTGGGGGGCCCAAGTGCACCGGTGGCACTGCCCATGAGGCAACTCCCCGGTTGTGGTCCCAGCAGCCAGTGTCACGTCCATTCCCACAGGTCCATTCCGTGTTGCGCTGCCTGCTTGGGGCTTTCCCCAGCTTACTGCATTGCCCAGGCAACGCCTACTCCTCCCACACCCCATGCCGCGGCGGCTACAGGAGGCTCCACTCGCACTCCAAGCTGTGCCATGTTTGGCATGGTTGTGGTGGTGGTGCAGGGAACTGGGGGGAGTGGCCTCACCCCCACCCACCACAAGGCACCAGTGCTCAGCCTAGCCTCGAGTCACAGGCCAGAGTGACTGTGCTGCTGCTCCCAGCCCCAGCTCAGCCTGGCAACATCATAGTGGCAAGCGCAGGCCGGGTCAGGCCAGGTCAGGCTGACCCCACAGTGGCCCCACCACTCTTTGCTCACCGCTCCACTCCACCATTGCCCCTGCTGTGCTGCAAGGTGCTGACACATGGTCCACCTGTTTCACTTGCTTCTCTCTCTCAGGAAAAGACAAAAATTTTAAAAGACACCTTCCCACCCCGCCCTCCCGGTTACCCCATAACAAATACAAAATACAACATAACACATAATGAAGAAGCAGGAATTTAGGAGGTTGGAACTTAGCCCAATGAGTCTGAGTAGTTCTCTGAACCTACTTGATTATATTAAAGAAGTTTCCATAAGATGTCTTGTAGGGCTTAGGTACACTGGTGTTTTTGCTATGGAGAGTGATCTGGAAAGCATCTTCCTTTGTGTTTCTGTGGTTGATTTGACCAGTACAATTTTCTTTGTAACGTCTTCTATGGAGCTGTGTTTTGGATTTGTGCTGAAAACAATGTTACACACAGAATTACACACAGAATTAACAGGGTTGGAAAAGACCACAGAAATTCTCAAATCCAACCTTTTACCTAACTTAACAACCTGTTGATAGCATAGAGTTGTTTTCTCTGTTTTTGAGCAGTTCTTATACAACGTCAAGGAATTTTCTGCTTCTCCCCCCACTGCAACAGCAGGGAGGCTGGTGTAGGATGAGAACTTAGGAGGAGACACAGCTAGGATAGCTGCCCTCAACTAACTAAAGGGATATCCCAGACTATACGGCATCGTGGTCAGCAATGATTCCTGTAAGCTAGGGGGAAGAAGGAGGAAAGGAGGAGACGTTCAGTGATGGCATCTGTCTTCCCAAATAGCCATTACACATGATGAAGCGCTGCTTCTCTGGGGAAGGCTGAACCCCTGCCTGTCCATAGGAAGCAGTGAATGAACTCCTTGTTTGCCTTATTTGTGTCCACAACTTTTGATTTTGCTATTGTTTTTCTTTGTCTCAGTCCATGAGCTTTCTCACTTCTACCCTGACAATTCTTTACTTCATCCTCCCAGGGCAGTGAGCCTTAATGATGGAGAGGGTTAAACTATAGCAGCTTGTGACTGAGAATGAGCAAGCACGAGATAGATTATGATTCATAAATAAAATGGAGAATGGATTTTGATAAACAGTTGTTCTCTGGGGAAGATTAAAAACCAACCAAAACCAGGGAACTAGCCTTTTAATTTATCTAAAGGTCCTTCTAGTTTATCTAAAGATCCTTCTAGTTGTGTGTCTTTCTCTAACAGAAGCTAACGACAAGATGAATATAGATGATGTCTTGGAATATGTTCCCAGTCCTCAGCATTTTTCATTTTATTTCACATAGATATTTTCTGAGACAGAATTAATTTCTAGGTATTACAGCCCAGGGTTAATTTTTTGCCTACTAAATTATCTGATTGTTTACAAAACTCAATAGAAAATCTCTGGAGACTTTTTGTGTCAAAGACTTCCATAGCTTTCCATAGTTTTGCAAGTTCTTTTAATGTTTAATTGTACATTCAAATCTTCATAAAGATTATGGGAACTGGAATGTATTTGCAAGAAGGAGTTTTGTGGAAATTGTTTCACTGCAAAAAAACAAAAAAGCAAAAAAATCAGGAAAAGTTATCTTTTCCATCTCCTATTCCTGTAATGAAATCTCAAAAGAGAAATCATCATATCTTCACTTATTTTTTCATTAAAATATTTTCCAGTTGAGGATATGTTTTCAAAAATATTAATAACATTTTAGAAATTTGTGCATACTATATTCAAGCTTTTCTCTGGTGTCGCCTCAGATGACATTGTTTCATCACTTCAGAGCATATATTTTATATGCAACATATAATGTGGTTTTTATTTAGTTTTGTTTTGGGAGGTTTTTTTGTGCCATTCATTCTACCCAGACTATATCTGAGAAGAGATGAGGTGTTTAGTAAAGATTTGAATAATATTTTTATGTATGATGCATTTCTTAAATTGAATAGTATTATAGAGACCTCAGCCTTCTTTCCCCACTGCTTCTTCTTCATCTTTTTGCATGTATACTGGCAGCTGTTTCTATATTTCTTTTTTATGTGAAGTGTATTATGCTGCATTTTACATGTTTCTCATATATAATGCATTCATAATGTATAACAAAACAAAGCTTTGGAAGCGGATTTAGGATGTGGAAAAATATTAATATCTCCCGCTCTTTAAAATTGATTGGTCATGTAAAGAATTGCTGTTGACTTGAGAAATACAAAGAATAATTTATCTCATTTCGGACTACCAAGCAATGGAATTTATTCAACCAGAGAGTTAGGCAAAGGAGCAGTAAGAGATCCTTCTGTACCTATTGATGCCTTTGTTTATTTATGGTGTTGCAATTGCACTCTTAAATATGTGAAATCTGTCGGTGTCTTCTGCCTTTGGTTTTGACTGGGACAAAAATGAAGACTTTCCTTCAGGCACTAGAGTACATCCCCTGTCCAGTGCTGGTGGCATGCAGGTAAGTGACCTTAGCTTGGGCTGCTGGGAAGCAGCAGGGTAAAAAAGGGCCGTAAGAAGTGTAGCCAAACTCCCATCTCATTTGGATGCTGCTTTTAAGCTCAAGTCGTTACCCTGGGTCATGGCTGGGATCAGGCTACAGCCATGCCTCTGCTCAGCTACATGCAGGCAGAACTTCCCATCTGCCTGCCTGCCTGCTTCCTGAGGACTTGCCTAGCTGACCTCGTTCACTGTGCCTCTCCCATCCCTGCTTTTCCAGTTAACTACTGTGGGACTGAGCCTCTTTGTGAGTCATTGTCTTGACAATGTTTTAGGATAATTGTGTTATAGAATGAATAAGGACTAGATACCCATACACTGTGCTCTCCCTGACCTTCAGGTTATGAACTTAATATAAACAGAGCCTGCCTGGATGTCTGTTTTTCCATCTTCTTAATAACCCTAGTTCTAGGACACACAGAACAATGCCTGGGTTGTTTTACTGCAGTTAGTTCATGAGATTCAGATCCTTCAGTCTGCATAAATGAAGGACTAGGGACAAGAGACTATATTAATATACTGTAAGATGCATTGCAATGAAAAAAGGCTCTGGGTTAAATTCTGATTCTGTTTCCTCTATCTTCTGAAATACGAAAAAAAAATAATGAAGTACAAGTTACTAATTTCCTTAGTCATCTGCTCTTTCATCTGTCCATCTCTCATCAAGAAGACAGTATAGGAAAATCTGCTGTGGATTGGAAAAATATGGACTGAGGTGATTACATCTCATATGTTCAAATTCCTTTCTTGAAACACTTGTTTGAGAAACAGATATCTAAGTCCTCCTCAGTTCGAAGAGATATTAAGCTGTATTTCAAATATTAACTTGTAAGGTAAATATCTTGTTTTGAAAATTAATGCTTTAAAAATGAAAACATATTTTTTATTGTTATCAGCAGCAGCAGCAGCATCGTGGTTGTCATTGTTTGTTGCTACTGGTGGTGGTAGTAGCAGCAGTAGTAATCTTCAGCCTTTTACATTGCTTGATTCAGATTACATTCAGATTCAGACAACTTCGAACTGAAAAAATTCCCTTGGGATTTAGTATAAGTAAAGTTATTCCTAATAAAGGATTCCAGTACCCTGTTTTCTGCTGACATTTCTAATTTAACTCGTTTTCTTATGCAGAATAACCTCATTATAGTGACTGTGCCTATAACTTGGGTTCAAAGTCTATTTCAAAAAATAAATTTTAATCTCACCAAAGCAATGTTGAACTTAAATTTAAGGAATGGTAAATTTTGGGTTGCAATCACAAAGATTTCTTGGGTACATATTGAAGCAGCCATATTCCGGCTATATTTAAATTAGAGTGCAAGTTGTCAGTGGCCACTTAGATTTCAGAAATTAGTATATTTTTCATACATTTGTACTTACAATGTGTCTTAACATGATTTTCTACATTTCTAATAACTTATTTGAAGAAAATTCTTCAAATATCAATCAGGTGAGATAGATACTGATGATAATCTTTTTATTAAATTGAAAAGATTAAAAAAAAGTTAGATTCTAAACATAGATTTCTATAAACAGAAAAACTATTAATTTCTTCGATTTTTTTGAAAATGTTTTTCAGTTGCATTTCTCCTATTCAGAAATCCTAAAGAAAATTGAGAAACTTACTTTTTTTATGGGAGCCAATTACTAACAATGAGGACCAAGTCTGGTAATTTGATGGGCCATTTATACAATTTTCTCATTCTTTGATTTGAAAGTACATTAGAAAGTAATGTAAGAGGAAATAATAAAATGTCAGCTTCACTTTGATACTAGCTTTTATAACACTTTTTCATCTAAAACACTATTGGAAATTCTACCTTACACAAAATTGACAATCTGTTATTGCAGTCTTTCAAGGCACAAACTTTATATAAATCATTTCAATACTCTGACAGATAAGCTTGCTTTCCTAATAAACCAGAGTTACAGTAAGCTGTTTCACAATAATGAAAACTGCACCCAACAAATTATTTCTATATTTCAATGAACATTAGTTGTCATTTTCCCATCTGACTTCATGTCAAGAGCCAGGGCAACACTGAAGAGGCTAAAACTGATGAGAAAGAAAATGCCAAGAACTTCAGAATACACTGTAACTGTAAAATTTTCACTGGAGTCTCACTTCTTTTAACAATATAGAGAATGAGGTGCCCTAGTGTTACAGAATGATTTGATAGCTGTCACAGAATCAGGGTTCTTTTGTTAGGAAGAGATTCAGACTAAAGCAGAGCTCAATGGCATTGGAAAGAGAAAAAAGTGGAAAGCAACTGAACATCTTAAAAAGATCAAAGGTTGCAGTTGTTGCAGCAGACTTTTCACTTTTCCCTCTATTACCACCATATGCTTCTAAAACAAACTGAATACTTGGTTTAAATTAATTGTTTTCTGAAGTGATACTCCAGACCATTGTGGTAAATTAATATACAATCATACTAATATTGTTTGCTTGTTTGGGGTATTTTTTCTTCCAGATATTTGTCATTTATTTTCCCTACCTCAGGGGTAGTGTTCTGGTCATTGTTTTCAACTTCATGGGAAAATTTTTAGTATAATTAATTGCCTAATTATAGTCAATTACTAATCTATTTCACTAGTTTCATTTAGGCTATCCCTGGAGTAAGGTGTGCTCTTCACATGAATTCTGAGATCAAAAGATGTCATCCTGTTCTTGAAGCAATAGTATATTAGAGTTGCTTTTACCTAAGCATCACACCTCCAAGGACAAGCAACTCCATGGCTAAAATGAATACCATAACTCTGTTTTTTTGTTTCCCATGGCAACTACATTTTCTCAGAAATCTACTGGTGTTTTTATGAGACAAAGAATCTATATCAAAATAATGTTGCTGTATTTTTTATTAGAAGCATAGTTGTATGGACTACTCCAAGTTCCATATTTTGCTTTTATCTTCAAGGTGCAAGGCTAAATAAATTGACATGTAAAGTGAGAAAGACAGGGGTGGATTTTGTTTTTGCATCCTAATGAATCAATAAGACTGCAGGAGCTACCTTGTAGAATAGTAACTCAAAATATTTTACAAGCAGAAAGCATTTGTATGTAGCTTTCTTTGAACAGTACAGAATTAGGCTGCTTTTTTTTTTTTTTGTTATTATTCTTGAAGAAATCCTTTAGAAAGCAATATAATGTAAAATAATTTTTTTCTAGTTCAGCTGTAAGCTTAATTCTCATCCATAAAGAAAAATAAGATATTATTGCCTTGACAGATGGTTTCTTCAGTGCACAGATTTTATACAACTATGCATCCTGAAGTCACACACACCTTCTGATGGACTCATCTTTGGTCGTGCTCTCAAACTTACCCGAGTTGAAGTTAATTAACAAAAAATGTGATTCAAAGGTAATTTAGCAAAAGAATCAATCTGGATGAAATTTCTGCTTATCCTTTCACAATGATAGCATACATTAAAAAAAAATAAAAATTCAAGTTCTGGGGAATCTTACAGTTCATTTCCACAAATATATCAGAATTTTTTGTCTAAGAGGGGAAAAAAATGTCACAACATCTTCTACAGGAATAAACCAGGTCTGTTTTCCTTCCACCAGAAGATATAATGATTCTCTCTTTATCTCACTAAATTGTGATTTTTCAAAAAGTAACCCAGTCTTCACATCTTAGAACTTTATAATTAGGGACTGTATAAATCAATATATGACAATCTCTTACTTTTTGGTCACATACAGAATATCTACAGGAAACATTTAGATATACATGGTAATGACTAACTAGAATCTAAGGACTACATGCAGATTTTTATTTTTTTTTTAAGATGTAAAGAGGTGTCCCAGTTGCTATTACAGAATCCATTTATTTACTTTCATCGGATACCTAACAACGTATACAAAAATAAATCTGTCATGAAGGTATTGCACAGTATTATTAACTTATACTATTTTACAAGTATCTTAATATTTCTTTGGTTTTAATCGAATTACACATCAGCTAGGCTCTGAGTTAAGCTCTTATATGAAAGAAACACGTTATAAACTTTCAAGCACAGAAGTCTTAGGTTTCTTCATTTTACAAATGTCCCAGTAGGATCCAGCTATAGGATTTCATGAGGTAAGTGAGGGTCAATTTAAAAACTCTAGCTTCATAATCATTTGAATCTGGAAGCACAATGTTTACAGCAAGAAATCGAGCGTTATTATATTCTCATTTGCTAGAAAATTGAGTTTATTAGGCATTGGAAAGAAGAAAAGCCTTGTGCTGATGTTGGATCAAAGATATTTCAGATTCTATCTACAAATAAAAGTACAAAACATAAAGAAGGAAGGTATTTGCCAAATCTGAGTTAAAATAGAACTAAAGATGAGGAGTTATTAGTATGTATACCACACCTAAGTATGTAATCAGGGTAAGAATAAGACTAAATTTTAAGCCACAATTCAAACTACTTACTTTTCAAGAATGACAAACTCATGCCTCAGAATATGCTGGGGAACTAACCAATGAGAAAGAATCTTTGCAGGAGTAGGATGTCTTGATGAACAAATTGAACATGAGCATTGTGGGTTAACAGGAGTAGGCAGCTAAGCAAGACAAAGCTTCTTGCTTACTCTCCCAGAGTGGGATGAGGGAAGAGATTCAAAAGGGCAAAAATGAGAAAACTTGCTGGTTGAGATAAAGACAGTTTAATAGGCAAAGTAAAAGCCAGGCACTCAAGCAAAGCAAAACAAAGAATTCATTAAGTAATTCCCACAAGTAGGCAGGTGTTCAGCCATTGTCAGAAAAACAGGGGTCTATCACGCATATGGTTACTTGGGAAGAAAAATGCCAGGAACATCACTTCCCTTGCCTCTTCCCCCAACCTTTTATTACTGATCATGACACCATATTGTATGGAATATGCCTTGTGATCAGTTTGAGTCAACTGTCCTGACTGCAGTCCTGCCCAGCTTCTTGTGCAACCCCAGCCTCCTCATTGGAGGGATGAGGTTGGAAGCAAAAAATTCCTTGCATCTGTGTAATCACTGCTTGGCAACAACTAAAACATCTCTGTGTTATCAGCATTATTTTGGTGATAAACCTAAATCATAATCACCTACAAGCTACTATGAAGAAAACTACCCATACTTGTCAAGGTTAGTACTGCGAACCAGCATTGTATCCTTGTGGTAAAGAGGGCTAAGATTAAATACTGTTAAGATTCTACTTCAATCCCCAAAAAGACTTGGAAATCCTCTAGGATTTCTCACATAAACTTTGTAATGACACCTAATGATAAGATAGTGTCCACTTTTATTTTTTAAGAACACAATAGCAGATTAATTTTATCAGTTGGGCAAAGCAGAAAACGAGTAATCCCTTCCTCATCCTGCAGAGTTTTGTACCCTAAAGACAGTCTTAATCATTAGACGACTGAATATAATGTGGAAAATGAAAAGTGGGGACAGAGAAAGAGTTGTCTTCCCTTCTTGCTAAATCTGGACTTTCAGGCAGTAAGATTTGAGTTGGTTGAGGTAGAAATTATTTATGCAAGTCATATGCTCCCGGGAGAAAAAGATGGTAGGAAAGGGGACCTTGGCAGCAATGCACTGGTGAGGACTTTTTTCTGTAGTCAAAATTATTATTTAATTCTAGGAGCTCCAGCAGAAATTGCTAATTATTTTGTATTAGTGAAAGAGAGATCCCAGCAGAGCATTCTTAACTAGCTAAGACATCTGCAAAAAGCACTTAAAACAATCAAAGGGTAAGAATGTTGTATAAGCGCAAAAGCAGAATCTGGAAAACGTGCCATACTGTTACTGTGGTATGCAGACAGTACACAAATTAAGAAAATGCTGGTGATTAATTAGAACTAGGTAGAAGAACTAGGGCTAAAGTGTGTCTTAAAGCCTCTAAGATAAAGAAAGGTTTGCAAGTATGAACTTGATAATTGCTGGGCAACATTGGAGGCACCTGGACAAGAGTATCTGTAGTGTTACACAACACTAAGTTTGTCGTAGCAACTATGTTGGAAACAGAGTTGAATCTGTGTGTAGCAGACATTGAGATAAAAGAGGAAGAAGTAAAAGAAGGCATACATTCAGGTAAAGAGCAAAAGAGGGCATGATCTTGCAGTGGGAGGAGTGAGAGTTTCTGTGGACTCTAATAAAATTGACCTGCAGACACAAGCACAGTGAGATGTTTAGGGAGCTCCCTTCAACAGCTTACTAGACTCTTGCTAAAGGCGTAGTAAAGAGGATTCTTCGTTTATCCTGGTACTAAGTGATTTCCTGGAGGAAAGTTTATAAAATTTCAGTTTTATAGTAGTTTCTGCCCCATGTAGCCACTTTTATTTATTTTTGCATTTTGAACTTGTAAATATCTTCAGTGTAGCATATGAAATTCTATAGGAAATAAATTTATTCAGTTATTTATTCAATAACTGAAAGAATAAATAA
Organism: Serilophus lunatus; assembly: GCA_013399895.1. Taxonomy (NCBI): domain Eukaryota; kingdom Metazoa; phylum Chordata; class Aves; order Passeriformes; family Eurylaimidae; genus Serilophus; species Serilophus lunatus. The sequence goes on from VXBA01004931.1 coordinate 41,097, forward strand.
CTGAAACTAACTGAAAACTTTGATCATCAGGGTGTTGTGGACGTTGTATTGGAATGTGGAGGAAAACAGTTTAAATACCTTCATATTGGAGAGATCTCTAACAAGATGAAATCTAACAAGTAAATTGACCTCCTAAGGATGATTTCCTTTAGAAAAAAATATGAGTCATTGCTTCGTTTTTTGGTTATTTTTTTTTTTTTTCAAAAACTCCAGTAGAGAATTCTGACTAGATTGTATCTGTAAACTTCATTGAGTATTCCTCACTGGCACAAAATTCTTATTTGTCCACAGAGTGCACTTTGCATCAAAGCTGTCATATCGTATTCAACAGCTCTGTGATAAACAAGGTTGGAGTCACTTTGTACTCAGCAGTATCTATCAAATTCTGTTTGACTTTAGAGCTTTTGGGATGTCTCAGTTTCTATGGTGAATCTGGGCAGGAAAGCACAGAAACTGTGTATTAGAAAACCAAAATCAGATTGTGATACATAAATCTTTATTTCCCAGCATTAACTTAGTTTCTAAGCAGTGGAGTACTGGGAAAATTGAGGTGATTCATTCCATTTTAAACAGCAATGTTAAGCAGGCAGGAAGCCAACTGAACACTGTATCACTTTAGATAAACTCAAGGCTTGACATTTGAGAAGCCTACTCTTGCAGACTTTATTCAAAAGGACTCAGAAATAATAAGTTTTCTAGAAAAAAAAAAATTTATGAAATATGAAATATCTTCAATTAAATTATTCAGGTTCAGGGATATCTTTGCCATAGAGGTATCCCATAGGGGTGAAATCTTGATCCATCTGTGTCAAAGAGGAAAAAACTTTTCCTAGATACCTCGCCAGGTAAGTCGCAAGCAAGTGCAGCTGCTCTCCTGCCATCAAATAAGAGTATTTGCATAGTGCTGCATAGTGTTGTCTATGTCATACATTGTATGATACTGAGTATCCATTACACGATGTGAAACATTAGTTTTATTATTTTTATTTATTTATTTTTATATTTATTATTATTAACTTGTCTCAGCCCTGTTTTCCAATTGTGTAAAAAAATTCCAGATTCCTTTTTCTTTGTCCTTTGTGGGTTTGATTAATTTCTGCTTTCACACAATTCTATCACAATCTCTGTAATTTAAAGTGCACTTCTTGAGGAATAATTTTTCTCTAAGGATGTTAAGATGTCATTTTCAAAATTTTACCTCAAGCAGCTAGAAGGTCACTCCATTCATTTTGCCTCATGCAATTTACTGTAGGTAAATTGAATATTTGTGTCTGTGTTGTTTAGAGGTATGTTTCAAAACTTAAAACAAAACTTTACTACATTGACATTAATTAACAACATGATTTATGTTATTTAGTTCTTACAGATGATGATACATTATTGTTATATGATCAGTCCTTTGTAATTACATTCTACATTAGCTGTAAACAATCAGCACCAATGACAATGACCTGTGGTAGCCTTTGGTGTCAAGGATGAAGTGATCAGATTTGGGTACTCTTCATCTAGGAGACCTCAAGGAAAGCTCAGACAAAACTGAGTTTGCCCTCTTTTCACCTCCAATTATTACTTGTTATCACTTATTATTATTACTTACTATTTTTTATTTTTTTTTTAACAAGACAATTCCCAGACTTTAGTCTCTGTCAGAGACAACAAAGAGGGAAGAGTCATGTACATCAAGCCATAGTGTGATTCTTGGGAATTGTCTTGTGCAGGGCCAGGAGTTGGACACAATTATCCTTGTGGGTCTCTTTTAAGAGGGTACAGTCTTAAACTGTGGCAGGAGAGGTTTAGGTTAGATATCAGGAAAAAGTTCTTTCTAGAGAGAGTTGATTGGGCATTAGAATGTGCTGCCCAGGGAGGCGATGGTGTCACTGTCTCTGGAGGTATTTAAGAAGAGACTGGATGTGGCCCTAAATGCCATGGTCTAGTAGACAAGGTGGTGTTAAGGCAAAGGTTTGACTTGATGATCCCAGAGATCTCTTTTCCAACCTCGTTGATTCTGTGATTCTATGAACTCAGCATATTCTGTGATTCTGTGATTTATAGCTTATTATTGTGCTTGTGTTTTGGTTCATAACAGCCAAACACTGAAATCTGCTTGATAGGCTACTGTCTTCACAGATGCAACAGGTCTGTACTTTAGATTTATATGATGGATACGATATTTCCTATGTTCATATAGTTCAAAAGTAATTACTTTTATTTCAAACTGGATTTTTAATTTAGTGATTTTGCAAATGCTTTAAATCAGAATCCAGTAAATAACACTTTGTGAGCTGTAATATGCATAAACTATTTGTTCAATAAATATGTTTGAAAGAAATATTTCAATACATCAGTACTATTCCTCTGAGGAGTTTTAAAGTAGCTGACCTGCAAAGCTGAGGTACCTTAAAATATCACAAAATATAGCTCGTCTACATTTAATTTGTATTCATTATTCCAAGCCATTTTGTTTTATAACATCCATTGAATTTAACAATTTTAATAATTAGGAGTCTTTTTTCATACTTATGTTTACTAGAAAACACACATAAGATGTGTCTCATTGATGATGCTAACTGAATTTCTTTTACAATACATCTACTTAGGAAAATATGGAAACATTTATGGCAATATTTTAACAAATACTGGAAACTTCAGTTGTCTTCTGGATATTTGTTACTAAAACAACCCTATTATCAATAGAATTACACTGCTATTATCATCTAAAATTATTTAGTTTTGCTTTCTTTATATGTGTTTTCACATGGAACACAATTCCAATACCACTGAATTAAACAGTATGTTTGCCCTTGGCTTCAAGAGTGCAACAACAGAAGACAAGGTATTACTTAAAGTGGAAATTAGATTAAATTTCATTTTTATTTTCTGAATTTGAGTTTACTGATGTTATCTCTTTACCAGGTTTAAATATTAAACATTGAGTGTTATGTATATATATATATACAGGCTCATAGTAAAGAAAGTAGAACTAAAACATGATAATTTTTAAAGATGAGGCCAGGATTATGGAAGAATTAAAGATTTCTCTCAGCATTAAAGACAAATTCAACAGACATGTTTTGATATGAGACAGCAATGGAAATTGGAAATTGGAAAATAGTATTGATCAAAATATAAGAATAATTAAAGAATGTAACTAAAAATCTCCTAAATGCTGTAGAGAATGAACAATCTTACAAATTTATTAGAACTACTACAAATAATGTGTGGGTTTTCTCTGTATAAATCAATCTCACAACTTTCTTTCTTCTACAGGTAAAATATGCAATCTGTGTGAGATCCACATTTGAATGTGCCTTTGATTCCAATGGATGGAAAGAGAGGAATTTCATTAAGATGAAGAATTTATCACCATGGTGATATGAACAGCCATAAAGGTGACCTGGTTAGAAAGCGAAAATTACTGAATGGGAGAAAATGCCTGCCAGTCTGAGAACTGCTTCTGGGAACAAGAAGCATCCTTGAAAAGTGCAGCTGGTCCCTTTGAATTACGGCTGAGTATCTGGAAAACAGAGACATCCTGCATTATCACCAATAAGGGCTAACATCTCCCTCTCCCCCCACTCCACATCCCCCTCCTGAAATGGCAAACTATCAGGCAAACTCCAATCATATGAAGTTCGACAAGGGGAAGTGCCAGATTCTGCACCTGGGATGAGGTAATACCAAATATATGTACATGCAGTTGCCTAACATGAAAGATGTTCTTCAGGTTAACAATACATAAGGAACTCGCTGCCTAGAAAAATCAAGGTCTTAAAGGAATCCAAATAGATTTTATAATTTTCAGTGAGTATGAGATATGTGTTTATATCATGTAAGCTTTAGTCACTGCACACTTCATTTACTTCATAAACCTCCATTTAAATGATGGGATTTTCAAGGAACCTTTTCCTGGGAGGCAGGAAATCTCATAATTATGAGATGTCTCAGGAGATCTCTTAATTTTTCTTATATCTTCATAAATATCTGCAGTTGTTTATTTGGAGAGTCAGAATATTGAATTATTTGAAACACTAGTATGATCCTGTAGAACAGTTACTATGTTACAGTTATCATTTAATGTTGTTTATTTTGTTACCATGGCCACTTGTACACATGATATATTCATTGCCACACTGTAAGTGATGGTCTATGACTGGACCTTGTTTCAGGCAGATGAATGAAATTAAAATAAAATGACAAAAATACAGCTGTCATTTACTGTGTAATCTTGGTACACTCCAATAAAAAAGACTTTATGCAGATTTTTCTTTTACAATTTCTGATGTTTCACTCAGCTGCCTTTGAAAAGAAAAGCAATTAATATAAATACATTGTGCATTGAGAAGTCCTTACCGAGAATGCATATGAAAAAAAAAAATCACTCAGCTATTACCCTCTGCATTGTTTTGTCATGAATACTGTACGGCTAAATACAGCTTTTTAGCTAAAATGCTCTACAAGCCTAGAAATTTAAATTATCACATGAATTTTTCGTTAATCCTCTCCTCTCCATTCCCTGTAAAAAGCCAGGGGAAATAAAACACAATAATGTATGATGACATCTACCATCTTTGATAAAACACAACTAACTAAGGGGAGGCAATGAAACATTTGAGGATATTAAAATTAATATATTGACAAAGGTTTGCATGATAACTAAGCTTCCCTGAGTTTAATTCATGTTTATTCAGTAATAGATTCTATTTTAATAATGAAAGTACCAAGCAAAGTCTAGATACATAGTGCTATAAAGCTAATGTTTCACAGAGGCCTCTTTAGAGGGAGATAGGAAAAAAAAAAAAAAAAGTTTTCTTCTAAATGGATCTACAGACAGCCTGGAATGATAAATGATATTTTTGTTTAAGCAAATAAAAAATTATCAACTTTCAGAAGAAAATTGGAAATTAAATTATGAGGGTATCATAGTTTTACTGACTAAACACATAATTTAGAATGCATATCATGTATATATTTTTTGTCATTTTCATGTTTACCTTACATATATTAAATGCCACATACCATGTCATATGGTTTTAATTCTCCAGTACATAATTAAAATAACTGTAAAAGAAGCAAGATGGAAACTGTGAATTATATATGTGACTACTGCCTTTAAAGGAAATTTTTATTTCTTGAGAGGTAAGGGAAAGTTTTGAAGAACCATCTGAAAGTATAAAAAGAAGGCAACACTAGCTTAGTTTCTCTTCTCAGACTTTATTTAAACACCAACTCCATACGCAGATAACTTTACGAGTATGTTATATCCATAATGTGAGTAAAATTCAGAGATTTTGTCCTTAATTTCTCATATCAAGTGAAGTGGCTAGACTAGAAGAGACTGAAATAGTTCAACTCCAAGGCAGGCAGTGCCTTCCTCTCAGTGAAAACTCTGTTGGGAACATACAACTTGGAAATCCACAGAATTGGATCAAAGGCCTTCTGAAACACTCTATAATACTTCTTTTATGGAAAAAAATACATCTTAGAAACATTTCTAAATGAATGGTTTTTTATGGCTTCCATTACTATTTTTTTTTTCTGAATATCAGTAGTGGCAAGACTCTGCTAACAAGAAAAAGTAGTCTGACTTGTTTCAGTTTTTCGTGTCAATGCAAGTAAGCTCTAAACAGGTTGTTGGCTTAGTGTTACATCAGTAGGCTTCATACGTCTACTACAGATGGCATCTGTTTAGTATAAACAACAACAGAAAGTGCTCCTGAGGATTATGTCTTCATAATTATGGAGAGTGATGACAAGATATTTTTGTGCGTATAACCCAAAGGATGCAACCTGTATAAAGATTTTCTCCCTCTTTAGTAAAAGAATGACTTAAGGTGATTAAGAAAACAGGACTGTTCAGATGTTCATGGTTGCAACATCAAATGTAATCATATAGAAAACTGATGGAATAATCCCACCCTCTGATACTTTCTGTAGCATCACAGTAGACAGATCAGAAACTCATGTACAATATTGCTCCAATTGTAAACTTTCAAAGATTTCACTCATTTCTCACTGAAATCACAAAATAATATGGGCAATAAAAAATGAAAGGACAGTGTGACATTAGATGAATGTCAAAAGAAAGGAATAGTTAGACCTTTCTATGGTGAGCTTAACCTTGAGTGCTACCTTTTTTAATTTGTTGATCATATACTTTCATTTCTTCCTCATAATTCTACTTTCCTTTGTATTGTTTTTAAGCCAGAAATTGTTAGTAACACTATCACTGAATAATAACTTTTTGTCAATACTGGTATTTAATAGTAAAATATCACCAATAGCAAGAAACCACAATAACATCATCATCATTACAGTGCTGTTTATAGAATCAGAATCATGAAGGCTGGAAGGAGCCACTAGAGGTCATGTCATCCAATCTGTTGCTGGTCTAAACTAGGTCAGGTCTGGCCTTATCTAACTGAGCTCTGAATATGCCCAAGAACAGAAATAGCGCAATCTCTCTTGTCAGCTCATTCTGGTGTTTTATTATAGTGTTTTCAGGAAGAATCATAAGAATGAATGACTATATAAATGCTAAAATTAATGTGCGTAGCTCTGACAGTATTCTTTTGTAAAAAAAAAACAAAAACAACTCTCTGTGGGGAGAGCTATAATTTCACTGGGATAAATGAAAGGTATTTATCAATTATTTTTGTCATTATTACAAACTGAGGCACTCAGCTATTTCAATCAGGAAAAGTTATATTACAAAATTAAATGCTCAACAGTAATTATGGTATAAATACTATAATATCATAATATAATTCTATTAGATGAAAAATTATAGTAGAATATTTGATTTTTTTTCTGTATCTTAGTTTGGTCTATTAATTTGAAAATAGTATTGAATTATTGAATTTTTTTGTGAAAAAAAAAAAACAAACCCTAAACAACTAAATGTACAGAATCAAGTATTTTACAGTCAGGAAAAAGAAGCAAAAAAATTAAACAAGTCAGAGTTACAAGCTTAAAAGAACCCCTTATACACTATTTTTCAGTTATATTCACTGCATTTCATGCATTTTTATAATATATCTATCTTTGCAATCATCTCCACTGAGGCTGCACAAGGTCAAAGCAGGTAAAAATAGTGATAGAGTCTCTCAGTGATCCAAAGTAGGATATTACTCTGTAATCTCAGTTCATTAATTGCGCTAATAGTGATGTGCAAAATACAAAATTATCTGTCGTTTCTTATGCCCATCACTTTCCTATTCTATAAGGCCAAGAAAAGTAAATTGCTATCCCATCATTATTGTTCCAATTTAAGACTAGTAAAACCATAAAAATCCACCCCAGAACAGGTTATGCTGGAACACTGCAGCATGAAACACTATTCTGAGGGTTGCAAGGAATCTTAGAAAATGTCTACTGTCTTTCTTTTTTCTTCACCTTCTAAGTTTTACCTCTCTTGTCTGTTTGGACTGAAGAGATTACATAAGCTATCTTTCACATGTGTCCAACAATTCATTATGAATCCTTTATAAATTATGTAGTATTTAAAACTTCTAAGGAGGATTGTAGTATTTCAAGTAGTATTTCAAGTAGTGGCTTATCATAGCTGTGCTAGGAAAACCATCACGAAAAACCAACATGATGCCTCCAAGTTCCCAGTGTAAAAATCCTGTAATTCAGGTAGAGTACCCCATAGAGAAATTGACAGAATAACCTGCAAAATGCATTCAGTTGAGGTTGTCAAAAAATGAAGCAATATGACAAAAAATATTCTCCACAAGCATTCTGTGATTGGTGAATTTCATTACGTGTATGCATATAAACACACAATCATTGAAAGTTTTGTTATCCGTTTCATTGCTTTGCTTGACTTTCCTGTAGAACAAGTTGACTACCAGGTAGCACAGCAGATAATACACCAGGTAGTATAAAGAGTAGTTAGATTCAGATAACTAACATTTGGTAAAATATTTCTGCACGCTATAATGCGATTTGATTGTACCAGAGTCACATTCAGCATGGTGGTCAGTTGTTAGGTACTTTACTAAGAATCCTTGGAGGAAATCCTATATTTTGAAGCAAAATAAAAAAATAATGTTGTCACTGACACAGAAAACATAAATAAATTTAAGTGCATAAGGTTACTAGTATCAATGAAACTTCTGCATTATAATAAATGAAAAATCTGAAAAACAAAAGTGTAAACTCTATTTTGATGGAGTATGTCTTTCACTAATTCCTAAAACTCTAAATTAAAACATTTATGGAAATAATGATGGAACACTGAGCTTGAGATCCTAAAGATAAAAGACATTAAAAAGTGTATGAAACTTCATTGACTTGTGGTACAAATAAAATCAGTTGAGAATCTATATAACATATCCCATTGAAATTACATGGACCAGAAAAGATTTTGGTTTAAGTATAACTCTGCAGTTTGAATCATGATAATTTGTATATATGGGTAAATAAGCATTCCAAATAAGAGTTAAACCTTCATCTCAATCAGCAGTTGTCAAGCCATTAATGTAACACCTTCTAAGTCAGTTGCTGCTGTCATCTGTACAAAACATAACCTTGAAGACTTGAAAATTAGCACAAAGTTCCTCTAGTCCGTACAGTCTTGATTTTTTTCCTTCAAAAATGTTTTTTCCCTTCTCAAATACCAGATATTCTCTGTGTAGGAGAGAACTAACTAGTTTTATGCCAAATTTCTTGGGAGAGACTGTTCCCCAAAATTTTTCTTTAAAAATAAATTCTTTGATTTTTTTTTTTTTTCAGAAATATTTTGCAGGCATTTCTTAGTTTGCTTTTATTCTCTTCAAGGAGAAGTAAGTTTCCATTCATAATAAAGGCAAATGAGTTTAGAAGAGTTTCCCTTAGAGAGTTAAACCAGAACATAACACAAATCTTTTTTAAGCTGTGCAACCTATTGGGATTTAAAATCCTTCAAGTGTGAAGCCATTTTGTTTTCTTTTTTATTTTTTCCTGCTTCTTCTTTTAATATCCATTCTTCCAGTGTGGGACATTAAAAAATGACATAGTATCTATTTTTTGCTCAAATTTCTTACAAACACAGATTATAAATCTAAGTGATGCATGCAAAGTAACATATCCAGTGTCCAATAGTGTGTACCTTGAGCTATAGCTGAGTTCTTGGAAAATCTGTGTCATAGAGATGTTTTAAGGTTTGAGAGACAGCTACATAGGCTGTCAGTTGAATGACACAAAGACCTGTGTTCATCTAGAAGAGCAAAATACAGCTAAATAGCACAACTTAGGACATATTAAAGCATACTAGACGTTTACTGTTAGGCAGTAGAATTACTGTACTGTTAGACAACTGAATTCCACTCTTAGTTTGGAGAAGGCTGAGTTTCCTTAAACAATTAAACTCGTTTGTACTTTATTCAATCTTCAAGCTGATGACACAATCTCTTCAAAGACTCTAAGAAAGAAAAATGTAAAGCAATAGTTGAATTATGATTAAACAGGATACGGCACTGAGGATGAAAAACTTAGTATTCATAATGCTGAAATACATGTCTTTTTTACTGCTAAAAATATATTGCCCAAATATTGAAATCATTCCACACAGAGCTACACTACATGGGTGATAGAAGTCTCATGGAGGTGAGAAACTAATATATATAATTAAGTCTGATCTGAAAAACATGACAAATTAAATTATGCTTTTTTATTTTAAATGTCTGTCAGAAGAGTAAGCTGGAAAGAAATCTGCCTCCAGCTCTTGCCAAAAGCTTAGTAAAAGTAGATAAAGTTTATTATATCTAGCAGGTGCCTGCCACCAATTTCATATCTGTAGGACTTAAACTCAAGTCTGTGAAAACAAAATGAGACAGTTTAAATTTTAAGGTGAAGAGTTTTGGTAACAGAATTGTACAACCTTTGCTGTCTACAGATTTTAGTAGCAAAACTGTTTTTGTTTGAGATACTTTTGCTATTTTAGTAATCACAGTGTTTCTAGGTACATAGAATTAAATCCTGATAATTATGGCAAGTTTTATTTTCTAAAGGCTAGTTTTTGAAAGTGAAAATACAGTCATTCAGAAAGGGCGCTAAATACTTTGTTAAAAATACAGTATTGACTACAGAATGCCTATAGGGTTTCTATGTGAGAAGAGGTGTTATTACACTGGCAAAATGACAAAGTTAAAAGAATAATTTAGATAAGATGTTAAATGACCAATAAAATAAAAGAATATTTCAATATGCATTCAAGTATTTAGAAATTAACATCAGTTTTGCAGGAAGGTAAAAACTTCCTGTTTTGTTACAAGGAAGTCACCAGAACTATGTCTATAGTTAACAGCACATGATATACACACAGAAACTTAGTGAAGCCTGATTCCCCGTAGCTGGGCTTCTGAATAATGAGGACATTCAGGTGATGGTTAGGTTTTCAGGCTCTTTGTTGAAGAATTGTCTACAGCTGAGACAATTTTAATTCTTAAGGAAACCTCTAGTGTCTGTTCACATTGTTCTCAGAAACTTAACAACTAGTTACACAAGATCTTAACCAAACTCTCAGTAGATTCCATGTGAATGGAGAGAACCAGGAGATATATGCACACATGATTCCTGATTTTTCATAAGAGCTCAAGTGAAGAAAAAAAAGTGTGAATTTATATCGCTATACTCTATTTTAGCCATAAGTTTTAAAATGCAAAAACTTGAGAAAGTTCTTTAGCAAAAATATGCGAATGATGCAATTAAAAATTCGCTTCTAACTGGAAAATTAACACTTATTCTGTAATTAAGTAATGATAAAGTGCACTTCAACATGATTACAAGACAGATACAAGATAAAATGAGAAATGTCATAGGACAGAAGGCTAATAGATGAAGTATTTTGCTTGGTTTTGATGGAGGTTTTATTTGTACTTTTGTTATTTGTTTATATGTGCTAACTTTGGGTCTCATTTTGTTTTATGACAGAACAAAAAAAGCTGAGCCAGAAATTGGCATAGCTCAAGAAAACAGAAGATACACAATATATCCTGCCCACCAGCTTTTCCAGCATCTGCGTGTGGCAAATTACTTGTCACTACAAAAGTTTTCCTGTTGCCATCTTGCAGTTCAAAACTAGGTTACCCAAGCTATATCAAATCTCTAGACACAAACTTATTTGTTATCGATGTTAACTACCTCTAGTAGAGAATGGGGAAAAAAAAGAAAGAGATCGAGTATAGGTCTTTCAGTCAAGAAAGTGTCAGGCAAAAAAGAAAAGTGCTGATGTTCACTTTTAATGTTATAGACAAATTATTTTATAAATTGAGGGAGAAGAGAATGATTGATTTAGGGGTATAACAACCCAATAAAATATCGACAAAACTGTAAGTGATTAAGAACATTGTAGAAATCCAGACCCAAACACATGACTTGCTATACAACACAATAGTCTTTTTGGTTAGAATTGACTATGATTAATTTTCTGGCTCGTACGACTTATTACTGTGAAAATTTTCAAAAGAAGAATAGAATAAATTGAAAAATAGAAAAAAAGGGTGTAATCTGAGACATAATCTGTGTTGAAGAAGTATAGGAATACAGAAATAAAAAGTATAATGGCTAAGCTTTCCAAGGACCTCTGGATACTATCTAATACAATCCCCCTCTTCATAGTGGGTCCAGCTAGGACAGGTTGCTGAGAATCATGTCCAATTGGGTTTTGAATATTTCCAAGGATGAGGTTCCATGACCTTTCTGTGAAATTTGTTCCAATGTTTGACCATCTTCACTGCAGCAGAACTGTCATAGTTTCCTCTTTTTCCACTGTTTCTGTTTGCAGCCCTTGTCCTGTTAGTGGACAGAATTGGAAAGAGGCAGGCTCTATCTTCTTTACTGATACTTCCCATTTCAGGGTTTTATACACATTGATTTAATCCTCAGAATATTTTTCATCTCCAGGCTGAACAATTGCAACTCTGTCAGTCTCTTCTTGTATGTCACATGACCCAGACCCTTTATTTCTTGTGTCTTTTTTTTACTGGGGAACCAAGAACTGGACATAGCACTCCAGATGTGGTCTCACCAGCGCTGAGTAGAGGAGAATAACCATCTCCCTCAGTTTGCTAGTCACATTCTTCCTAGTGTAGCTCTGTATAGTTCTGGCTTTTTTTTTTTTTTTTTTTGCTTTTTTTTTTTTTTTAAATAACACACTGCTGGTTCACATCTATGGTCCTAAAAGATTTTAGATCTGAAAGCACATGAAAAATTCAAAGTCCTCCTCTTTGTTTCTCAGGCTTCATGCTCTAGCATATAAGCAGTTCAGAGGGGCAGCCAGTCACATTTTTTTGATATAATGAACAGGATAGCTTTCCCTATGATGCTTCCATCTCAGCTCTTCTTCCTTTTTTCAGTGTACATCCTTGAAAAGAGCCATGTTCTGTTGATTAACAGGTCACCAGATCTACCCTGCTGCCTTTGCTTTTCCTGATGTTCCATCACTTTCTCTCACGCTAGTGGGTCCTCATGTCCCACTCCTTTCACTCCGCTAGTTTAAAGCTGTTCTGAACAGTCTAGCCAACTCATTGGCAAAAGTAAGGATTTTTTTTTCCTACTTGGTCAGTTGAATCCTACCTCTTCCTAGCTGTCTTTCCTTGATCATCAAGACAGGTACCTTGATCATAAAAATAAAAATCTTTGTTATCATCATAAACTGTGAAGCTAGCTGTTGACCTGCAGAAACTCCCCCTTCTCTCTGCTCCTCAAGCCCTTCATTGTCACCTACAAGAATTCCTTTAGGTAGAGCTGAAGTCTTTTTCCTTGTGCCAAAAGTTGCAAGCTTCCAGCCTTTTCCAGTATGGGACTTTCTATTTTCCATTTCAAAGGACTCAGACTCTATCTGTACCTTCTTCAGTACACCTGAGCCTTCAGGCTTTGTAGCTGCAGTAGCATAAAGAAGATCCAGACAACCCCCTACACAATGTCTCTTATGTTTTGCAGTCCACTGAGCTCCTTCAGCAGCTACTTGGCAACACAGACTCTCCCCCAGTACACACCTGTAGGCCAGGACACCACTTCTCCAGCCTCAGCAAGAGGCCTCAGGCACTTCTGTGAAAAGTACTGCTTCTGTTGACTGCACTGTTATAACTGTACTGTAGGCTCTGACAGTCACATAGGCCTCTTTGTAGAGTCTGCTGAAAGGGTGTTTGCTCCCCTTTTGTTCAGGTGGAACAAAAGCTGAAAGAACCATTTGATCAGGAATAAGTGACAGAGTTTCTTAGAAGCTTCTGTAGTTTGCTGGAAGCCTCCTGTAGCTATATTCAACTAGTTGCAGCACTGGGCACAGTGATGTTCCTTGGCAATACTAGATGAAGTTCCCAGAATATCTAGATGTCTAGGCATTGCCTGTACTCTGTTCTGCACATTTCTGCACCTATTGCTTCCCTGTTAGTTGATATTTTTAAAACTTCAGACTTGGTTTAAGTGTCTAAATTTGAATTTGATGCCATCATTTAAGAATTGAAGTGATTAAAACTATGACTTATTTGCATCAAGAAAAAAAATATCTGTACTGTGATTAAATGTAAACGTGTTATAGAAATGAGCAAAAAGTGCTTAATAGTAAAATCAATAATGCCACACCCCACAGAACTTTTTAGTGCTAAGAATGCTGGATCTTAAAACCAGATTTTCTTTAAAAGTATATGCGTTGCAAGTGATCTTACTCTGTATTGACAAAGGAATAAAAAGGCAGGCCACAATTCAGCTGTTGCCTAAAACAGGTGAAAAGTACAATTATTTAAGAGCATTACATTTTACTGATGTACTGCAATTACAAACAAAATCCCTCTCCCCAGTTTTCCTAATAAATCTCTTTCACTATACATGTGCTGTTAGAAGAAGTCTCTGCTAGCTTTTAAAAAACTGTAAAGTTCACTGATGGTAGAATTGTCAGGGAAAATTGTCTGGTTTGCTTTACAGCGTGTTATTGAAAAATGTTCTTGGAAAACCAAAAAAAATGTCTGTTGTATTCTTTGGGCTTGCCTTCAACAATCAGATATTTTAAAACTTCTTAGAAGAATATGCCTGAGAAGCATTAAAGTTCTGAAAACAGCAAAGTTTAAAAAATACGTCATGCTTTTTACAAGTATTCAGCCAAAATGAATATGACTTCTGGCGATCAGGATGCTGTGAATTTGGCCATTTCCCTCAGAGAAACTCTGGCCAAAAAAAATCCAGGCATTAGAAAAGCCTTTTAAGGTTTCTAGTTTCATTCACTAGAGTTTGAACCAAGAGTGATATTGTAAATCAAACTGAAACTTTAGGTGTAAGACCATGCAAATGCAATTAATAGTGTTTGAGAAAAATAACTAGGACTGGAAAGATGGAGTGAACATTTTACATTCTTTCTTTTCATTAATTAATCTGTGGTTTTATTCTCCAGAATTAAATAATTCCTTTGTTCTGCTAGGAGTGATTTTTTCTTTTTTTAATTAAAGAGGGTGTTGTTCAGTCTCAAGGAAAAAAAAAAAAAGTGTTTCATGACAAAGAAAAATCTTCTGATTTTTCACTGGAAGAATTATACCTTGCTACTTCGTGTACATGAACTCTTTTTCTGTCTCTGCTTGCTAAATCTTCTTGAGCTAATGGGATAACTTCTAAAGTCCTTTTCTGACAAACAATATTCGCTTTTTTGCCGTTATTATTGTCAAAGCAAATTTTCCTTCAAGAAGAAACATGTCACCTTTGCTGACAAATTAGCAAATTCTCTAACATATGGCTTTAGCAAAATGAGGTTGAAATGTCATATCAGGTTTACAGGGAAAAAAAAATCAACACAACAAAAACCCCCTAATGGGTCAGAAGGAAAAATGATTTGTTAGCTGGCAACTTCTGCATAAAAATTGAAAAAGTAATTTTGACACAACATCCACGTTTTTGTAAAATAAACCAAACTAAATCAAACAAAACAAATGAAAAAACCACCCCAAAACCCCAAATGACCTGGGAAAGAAATAATTAAAAATTAAAACTAAGTTATTTTTAAATCTAAAAGAATAGAAAATGAGATACTTTAAATTATACGAGAAGGGATCCTCATTTAATACATGTAATCTGAGGTGCTGTAACATTGTTTGTCTCAGGATGCGAGCCCCTAATAATAAGAAAGTAGAATCAGTGACATCTTTTTATATTCCATGTGTATTTTTGAGGTAAAATGTACCTAAAAACTGAAGGTTTGGTTTTTTTCCTAGGGAAAAAAAAAAAAAAGTGCTGAAGAACTGAACTTGTGAAAGATAAAAAGACCTGGTATAGCATATTCACTTAATTTAATTTTATTGGAAAGGAAAGCTGCTGTATGTTTTACCAACAGGGGTTTCTGAGAAACCTTGGTAATTCGGTTCAGGAAATTACATTGCTACTACAACCAATTGTCTACAGACTTTGGAGACGCTGATCTTTGCAAACAGCAATCAATATTTGACACATTATTTAAAAAATAAAAAAATTACAAATATAACCAACAATTTTCAAATTACTTTGAATAGCATCTTCACGTCAGAGTAAGAGTATAATTTATTTGTGTATAGACGTATAGTTTATTGAATCCCAAAGAAAGCTGGAAATCATTACATGCAGATGTTCTTCATCAGTAGAAGAACAAGTCAGCATAATTGCTACTTTTATCCTAGTAAAACCCCTCATTTGCTATTAAACTTTGCTAAGTTCATTCAGTAGTACTAATGGGCAAAATTCTACTTCAAAACTATGACACATAGGAATGCAGAACTCCCTTCTAGAACTGGAATTTTAAAAATCTGAAAGTTGAAATAATGATAAAACTATAAATATTAGATTTTCTTTTAACCCTACAGAACATTAGCCAGAAGAAGAAAAACCTATAAAAATCAGTTTGAAAAAATGTAGTTCTCTGCAACTGAAGCCAAATGAAGCCAAACATAAAGTAATTTGTTTCTGTTGATTGATTTCAGACTATTAGTTGAAATTCTTACTAGGCCTGAGGAGTAAGAATATGTGAGAGGAATAACCCAGCAGATACTAATATCATAGAAGAAGGATGGGTACGGAGTGTTCCAGGTGCCCAAAGAAGAGATTCCCCTGCAGCCCGTGGTTAAGATCATGGTGAAGCAGGCTGTCCCCCTGCAGTCCATGGAGATCTACTCTGGAGCAGAGATTCACCTACAGCCTCTGGATGACCCCATACTAGACCAGGTGGATATCAAAAGGAGGCTATGACCTTGTGGGAATCTCACACTGGAGCAGGCTCCTGATAGGACCTGTGAACCTACGGAGAGAGATATCCAAGCTGTATCAGAGTTTCTGGCAGGACTTGTGACCCCATGGGGGACCCATGCTGCAGCAGACTTCCTGCAATCAATGGAAGGAACCCAAGCTGGAGCAGTTCATGAAGGACTGCATCCTGTTGGAAGGACTTATGTTGGAGAAGTTCATGGAGGATTCTCTCCTGTGGGATGGGCCTCATGCTGGAGCAGGGGAAGAATGTGAGGAATCCTTCTCCTGGGGAGGAAGAAGCAACAGAGACAACATATGATGAACTGACTGCATCCCCCATTCCCTGAGCTTCTGGATTAGGAAGCAGAGAACTCAAGAGTAAAGATAAACCCAGGAAGAAGGGAGGAGGGAGGGAAAAGTTTTTATTTCTCATTACCTTAATTAAACTAATTAAACTAATAAACTCTTCAAGTCAAGTCTGTTTTGCATGTGATGGTAACTAGTGAGTCATCTCTCCCCATCCTGTCTTGACCCATGAGCCTTTTGTTATATTTCTGCTCTCCTGTCCAGCTGAGGAGTGGGTGATATCTTGGCTTTGGTGAGCACCTGATGTCAGCCAGGGTCAACTCACCACAGGCTTGCATCATATTCAAGACATATAGAGGGCAGGCAGTCAGGTTGCGCACTTTTTAGGAGTAATGGTTGAACATTGCATTTACTAAAACAGTTCTAAATTCCCATGTTTGAAAAACTTAATCCTGCTCTGCATTGCCTGGATTGTGTAAATTACTTATATTAACCATTTCTCTGTGTTGCCAAAAATAGTTGGAAACATCCTGTGCTCGATGCTATATATTGCATATAAACATAGAATGGAATCAGTGAAACTAGTGTCCTTTGAGGAACTCCATAATTAATGATTCTAAGAAGTAAATGCAGTCCAACATCTAATCTCACATTTCAATATACAAAGTGATTGCTTCTAACGCTTCATGTACTGTGAAGTCCAGCTAAATTATATAACAGAGGAATAATTTAGGTTGAAAAGAATTTTTAAAGGTCAGCTGGTCAAGATTTCTTTGAATAGTAGCCTTGTCCTCCAGGCAATCAGCAATTCCCTGATTTGATGTAAGAGAGTCTATTCCTCCCCACCTATCCAAGTTCCTAATGAAGACATGAAATACTTCTGGCTTCAGTAACAATTCCATAGGAAAGCCAGAAATAGTCAGCTACCAGGGGAATTACAAACAGTTCATCAGTAGACAATAAACCAGATGGTCCAATCAGTTTTCTACTCAGCTAAAAGAATATGACTCCAGTCTTTGTACTTCAGTTCGGCCACAAATATACAATGGTAGAACATGTTGAAAGCTCCAGTCCACTACTCCTTTTGTTTTTCTCCCCAGCCCATGGGAGAGAGGAATAAGAGAGAGTCAGCTGTTTGGCTGCTGCCTGGCTTCAACTCACTACACTATCTTAATATAAAAAAATCAGTACCTTTTTTCTGCTTGATAAAAAAGTCAGATTATGTGTATTACGCTCATGCAATTGTTTCAATTAACTGCACCCTTACTGCATACTAAATATGAATTCTATATAAGATTTTAAAGACCCTTTATTTTACTTAGTACACATTTGCTGGTATTTCAGGTAACTTTCTGGAAAGCTGGGCCTCAGCACAAGCGACTGTTGCTTGGAAAGACAAGTAACAAATCCATAATGTCCATGTTTTTCTCCTTATTTCCTTAAGCTTTTAGTTCTGAATCATAATATCAGATGGTGTAGAATATCTGAAGACAGAAATGCAATCCTAACTTGTTTCCAGGATACCATGTGTTGTATTTCTATCAATTTGTATTAAAAAAATGGTCAAGTTAAAAAAAATTCTGGAGCTAGCTGTTATCTGATGAAAATATTTGTCTGAGAAAAAGTGCTGATGGTTGAAGCCCTTCTTGCATTCATTAACCAAATAAATGAAAACTAATTAGAAGCAGGAATTAATGCTCTATAGAGTAGATGATAAATTAGATAAGTCTGGTTCAGTGTCTGTAAAACTAAGTTTAACTGATATCAGGTTATCAGGTCCATAATAAAAATATGATTTATCTAACAATGAATAAGTTTTATCAGCTTTTAAAAATAAGTAGAATTTACAGTTTACACATATTTTGAAGATTGAGCTAATTTCTCCTTAAAATAATATCCTGAGAGGAAGAAAGGTATATTGAAGATCAGAAAAAAATGCTTGTGGCTACTTAATAGAAATAACTCGATATATTAGGACTCTTCAAACTGAAAATGAGATTGCTCTGGGGAAGGAGGTAAGCTGGATTTCTATAAAGACTTGAATACAAAATTATACCTTGAAGAAGGTACAAGAGGATAGACAAGAATTAGAGGCCATGAAAAGGATCTAGGTTCAAAACAGGAAGGAATGAAATGTCTCTTCATGAAAAGAGCAGCAAATGCATGGAAGTTCTTGCCAAAGGACATTGCTGATACAAAGTTGTTATGGATGTCCCCTTGGAGATTTTTTAGTTCTTAAGGCACCTAAGTTACCATGTATAAAGTGTTAGGTATAAAGTTCATTACTTGAAACTTCCCTGCCAATAAAGTGATGATGGAATGGAAATTACTGAAGCAAAAATATGGTGCTTCTGCCGTACTCACAGGATGATGGGGTGACAGTCTGTGAACAAAGTGCCAGCTAGTGTGACAAGAACTGTCACTTGGACTAATCACATGGGGAAGCAGTCCTGAAGGGAAAACTCACCTTTCATATACCTCTCCATTCAGAGCATGGCACCTGCACTGTGAGAGGTATGACTGACACCAGGAGAGGCCACTCTTAAGTAGTGCCAGGCCCTGCAGATCTCAAGAGCTCTGACCTCTGTGGTCCAAGGAGGAACTGCAATGCACAATCCTACATGATGCCTGCCAGGTCAGAGGGTGTATTTGCAAGGACCCACAAGGGATTATTGCTTGGGCAGGGCTCCCAAACAATACCTTGTGTTGCACATATGTAATGAATAAAGGTGATGGGGAATCATCCTCTTCTTTGCTGGAAATTTTATTCATATAAACTATACCAATTCTGAGTATATTTACTGTGTGGAGACAAGAGCAAAGAAAAACAAGAATCAAGGTTCTTGTAGGAAGAACCAACATGATGTGACGGGGAATAAAAGAGGTTGGTTTTTTTTTTTTTATAAGACTGGTAAGTCTGTCTTGATTTGAGCTATGTGCCTGATCATAACTCCCTGTCTTGTCTTATGTGTGGATATACTCTGATCTATAACCAGAAGCAGGAGCAGACAGACATATAGACAGGACTAAATTCTACCAGGTTCAGCTCTCCCCAGTGATGTGAAGAGCCATGCAAGTGGTCTGGTTTGAAGGGCAAAATTACTGAACTGAAAAAAATGTATGCTGACAAAGAAATTGCCTGCCAGCCAGGGAACTATGAGCCTGGGAACCAGAAACATCCTTGAAAAGTGCAGCTGGCGTCTTTGAAGTACTGTTGGGTACCTAGTGACCACAGACATCCTGAGATACCATTACATATAAATCCAAGGATGCAATGGCTGCTTATCACCTGAAAAAATGGAAACAGTTTGGAAAAACAAAATCGGTCAAAAGAACAGTATACTTCATCATCTCTTGATTTTTACAGGTGAAAAATAGACATGAATGGCATCTATTAGGTTTTCAAAGTGCTGAGCCTAAGCCTAAGCCAAAGTCAAAGCCCTAAGGCCTCTTAGGTCTCTATGATATAAAAAGGACTTAATTTTTATTGAAAATATGGCATCTGTCTGAGAACTTCCCATGCTGCACATACTTTTCCTTTCCCAGACAGGATGAATTCTCCACATGAGCAAGGTCTTGAACTCTGGGCCCACCTGGCTGACTCCAAAGGCTGTGATGCTGATCATCTTCAAAGTGAGACTCTGTCTGCTACTTTACTGGTTCCCTCTTTGTGCCCACGTCTGAGGTTGATAGATGTGGTTTTTTCCCACAACTGCAAGGGTCAAGCTTCTTCTGGAATCAGTTTGTTTTCAGCTTTGGGATAGTTTGACCCCTTCTGAAACGTGTGTAGTTTGCTTGATACTGGTATTATATATGCATCCACAGAAGTAATCTATTGCAAGTATATCTGCTGTTATATTGTTGAAAAGTTGCTTCACAAATGGTGTATACCTACTTTGTTGTTGCTCTTATCATTTGTTGCTATATTATCGATTTCTGTTATTGACTGCTGCCATATTATTGAGTGATACTACATTACCAATTGCTGGTAATATTTTTTATAGCCTGATATATATAAATATGTGTATATATTTTTTTCAGGAAAAAAGGTTTTTCTTGAATTTCTTGCCCACGTTTTTTATGGTGTCATAACCAGCTTGAACAAGCATGTTATCAGCAATTTTATTATTGGTGGGTAATTCTTCATGTTCATTTCACAAGCCTGATGCTGTAGTGGGCTTTTTCTGTAGTAATGGTGGTGTCATGACTAAGAACAGCTGGCAGGTAGGAGCAAAATCTCATTATGGACCTATAGTAGGATGCATTGTACCAGCTGCAAGATGCCTATATTACAGATTCACAGAATCACAGAATTACTAGGTTGGAAGAGACCTCCAAGATCATCGAGTCCAACCCTTGCCCTAACACCTCGACTAGACTATGTCACCAAGTGTCAAGTCCAGCCTTTTTTTAAACACATCCAGGGATGGTGACTCCACCACCTCCCTGGGCAGACTATTCCAAAATTTTATTACTCTTTCTGTGAAAAACTTCTTTCTGATATCTAACCTATACCTCACTTGACGCAGCTTGAGACTGTGTCCTCTTGTTCTGTCAGTTGCTGCCCGGTGGAAGAGACCAACCCCCACCTGACTACAACCTCCTTTCAGGAAGTTGGAGAGAGCAATAAGGTCACCTCTGAGCCTCCTTTTCTCCAGGCTAAACAACTCTAACTCCCTCAATCGTTCCTCATAGGGCTTATGCTCCATGCCTCCCACCAGCCTCGTTGCTCTCCTCTGGACATGCTCAATCATCTCCACATCCTATCAATCATCTCCATGTCCTATTCTGTGTACTAGATTCCTTATGCTTGCACGAGAGAGGCAATCTGAATATCTTTTAAAATGATACATCTATAATGAAGGAATAGATGAGTACTGTCCTTGTACAATCCAAGAATTATGTTGTGGCTGGAGCAGGAGACGTAGGTGTAGCAGCGCAGGTGTATCATGGCTAAAACTGCAGTATTTCGATATAAGTGGGTGTCTATTTTAGTCCATTGCACCACACTCAGAGTATCAAGAGAGGCAAACAATTTGTCACGTATGTAGAACTATAAATTAGTATATTTAATCACGTATCTTTACAGAAAAATCCGGCAGAAAATAGTTCACATTATAAGGGTATGAACTTTTAGTTTTTGTTTACTGCACCATAATCTCATCACTTATTATAAGAAAAAACACATGTATTCACTGTCAGGCAACTATGTTTTACAGAAAAGATGAAAACAGTGCACTTTGAAAATCTTTAATTTCTAGAAAACTATGCAAAGCCAAACTTCAGCTAATTAGTTTTCTTCACTGAACGCCAGTTGCTACATTTTTCCTTTTCCCTCCTCAGTTTTTGAAACTCAGCTTACTAAATAGAGCAGATGTCACCACAAAAGGATTTGTAAGGTTTATTTTTTTAAGCACAGGCTTTTTTCTGAATTCATGCTTCGCAACAGTTTGAAATTACTGCTTCAGCATTGCTGTTTGTTTGGAGCAAAAACCATCCAGTGCTATGGCCTCCTAGAGTAAGGACTTTTCCAGTCAAAAGAAAGTCTGCCCTATGAAAAATCTAGATTTAAGGCAATTTGGTAAAAGGACCAAGCTTACTAGACCTAATTTATTAAAGGGAAAACCCTAACATTTCCAAGAATAAGATTAGAGGAACAAAGCCAAATAAGGGGGGAAAAAAAAACGACAAAAAAAAGGCAACAATCATAAAAAAGCAACCAACAAACAAAACAACAAAAAACAAACAAGCAAAAAAACACAAGCAAAGAAACAAATCCCCACAAACTCCTTTCCCCTCCATACCCCTGCAATTTTTATGGCATACAAGAGAAAAGAATAAACCACCTAGCAATTTTTTAAACTACTTTCATGTTCTTGTTACATCATTCTACTTGCCAAGTCAGTTGGAAAACAACATTGACAGCAAAAGAAACCCCAAAGAACAACTCCTTATGGGGAGATCACATAAATAAAGCATTTTCTTTTTCATAAAGATATACAACCCTGAAATATATTAGGAAGCTGCATTTGGTGTTAAAATTTTTGCATTTTAATTAACAGCAGCCCCCAAATAAAAATTATCTAAGTGATATAAAACACTTGGCTAGTAATATCCTTAAAATTACTATCTTTCTATCATTTACCCTGTTTTTGTGATGTTATATTTAGCTTCCTGATGCTGAATGACAAGGTTTGCTCTTTATCAAGCAAAGAAAGTGTTACACTGAGCATTCAGTGCCTGGTGATCTCTGCTGGGACCAGTAGTGTGCCCATGGTGGGTGCTTTTCCTCTTGGCACAAGGGCAAGTGTTTCTCTGCAGAGTGTTTCTGTTTGGCTGTAGGAGAAGCTGAACCTTCTGCTCCAGCATTGTAAAAACTTCACCGCTTCTTTAAAAAAACCCACCCTGTATAAAGGTATAATCTCTTTAGAACTTCAGACCAGATTTGTGCTCAGCAAAAAAACGTAACTAAAGCAGAGAAATGTGTGGGTAAAGAGGAATTTTTGATGAAGGACTCTGCTAGGTAAACATTGAAAGTTATGTCATAAACTGTTCAATACTCTCTAAAAAGTGTATAAATAAACCTAGACTATTTTTTGATTGCATTCTGCTAACATATGTACAAAGAGAGCTGGAAATATTCTTTATTCTTACTACAAAAACATTCTGTTGTTTGTATCTTGTAGCTGTGTGAATTGTAAATACGTAATGAAGTTATATTATTATTGTTGTCATGACAACCTATTGTTGCACAGACTAGACACTCATTTTACTTTTATGTTTTCAATGTGAATTTTTGAAATATGTAGTTATGAAATAGTCATTAGCTTTTCCAAAAAGAAAAATGGTTAATTTTTTTTCCTGAATACACATTTAATATTTCTGATGTCTTAATACTTTGGAGGAAGACAAGCAACCAGATTTTTTTATTTTCTCTTTCACACATATTATACGTTTCAGTGCAGTGAAAAGGAAGAATAGTAGAATACAGGTGGACAAAACCTGGCAAATATTTACTTTCCAAAATGACAAAGGTTACTGAATTAATAAACTCCTTTTGCTCACTTTAAAAAAACAACAATAAAACCTGAATAAGCATAGATATGTCATTATATCAGATTGCTTACATTGCATTTTGAGTTGCAAAAAACCCTATACATAAAATTCTGAGAACTAAAGAAAAAGGCTTGGACTCTGCAACTGTTCAAATGCTAGGCCACTACTGAAATGTAAAATTTCATTAGGTCTGCATTAAATAGCCCAGTTTTATAAAAGTCAGATTCAGTTCCTAAATTGGACAAGTTTGATTTATTTGTATTTAGTTAAACAATAACTTCTGAAGCAGGGGAGCATGACATTATTAGAATTTATGTTCATTTTCAGAAGAGCGTGAGTATTAATACATTAAAAACCTTAATAAAAGGGAAAAGAAATTAATTTCCCATTAATTAAGCTTTCATGTAGACAACCCTTTAAATTATTAGAATATAGTCACTCAAAAGAAATAGTACTATCAGAGATATAAAAAAGCACTCACACTAATTCTTACAGTCTGACACTTCATTTCATAGATGCATAATAAAACAAGTATTGTTAATATCATCACAGTCAAAATACCGAAATGTAGGAAATTCTGATTAAAAAGAAATATTGCGATGAAAGAAAAAAATTGTTCAAAATAACACATCAATGCTGTGCCTATCCACCTAGTTATCTTTTTTTTTTCTCTCCAAATTCTGTCTGAGTGTTTAAAACACATTAAAGACAAAAATTAATTTTGCCATGGAACAATCAAATGTCTTTCACAGTTAACTTTCTTGTAGGACACTATAGTACATTGCATTTATGTAGTTCTAGCATAATATGCCTACTTTGGTCCAACTTTCCCTATCACTTCTATATTTGCCAGCTATAATAACCATAGTAGTGACAATTATAATGAAGAGAATGTTATCCTGCTGTGTATCTGACATTAAAAACATTTTACTTTTACTTGGTATTCCTTTTACTTTTTCAAGTGTTTTTAAGCAGCATTTTTTCTAGAACTCTTTGCAACAAAAACACACAAGGAGAGGAAAAGGGAAAGAGAAAAAGAAAAAAGGAAAAATCAAAATAAAAAATAGCAAAGAACAACATAAAATAAACCTTGCTGATGAGTATGCAACTATATATATTATAATCGTAACAAAATTTGAATTTAGTTTTATTATCGTGAGGTTTTCTGTCTCTGAACAAATGATGAGAGAGCAGAAGGCAGAGTGAAGATAGTAGTAGAAGAAGTATATATCAATTTCATTCTAGTAGCATGGAATATTTGTTATATGTCATCATATGGAAAATCTAATCTTGGAAGAGACATTAACATCTTCTTACTAGAATTTCTAGGAACATATAAATCAAAACCAGGACGATGCATTGCTAAGTCTTGACATTTCAAGAGGATGAAAGGAAATCTTTGGCTTGGAACCCCATAAGGATAGAAAACAACACAACATAGTAGAAATAGCTGGGACTGATCAACCCAATTAAAAAAATGAGTTAAGAAAAAGTCTCTGTGTTTGTAAAAAAACAAATGCCTTTCTATAAGCAATTCTTGTATGAAATAATATATTTTAACTCTATTTTTTTTTAGAAGTTTTAACACTAGTAGCTTTCCTCTAAAGTGGTGATATTTTCAATCAACATTTTATAGTTTATGAGCCAGGTGTTGCCAATTAGTCACTCATTAAAACTGTAATAGAAAAAATAAAAGAAAATTAATGGTAATCAGGTAACATTTTTCTACAGTTTGCATAATCAAAAGCAGATGTATAGTTCATTTAGGCCATTAAAAACACATTTTAAATGTTTTCATGACTTCTGGTTGTGTCAGTGGTACAGATAATATTTATAATACATGAATAAGTAAAGAAAGTCATATAGATTACTTATTGAAAAAAAGGTAGCAGACTTACTGGGTTTCTGTGGGCAGGCTTTGGTAGTGGTGGTGGAGGCTATAGGAGGGGCTTTGAGAATCTGCTGGAAGCTTCCCCCACATCCAGCAGAGCCAATGCCAGGCGGCTCCAGGACGGACCCATTGCTGTTTTGCCTGTGACAGTGGTCAGTCAGAGATCTCTTATGGTCCTTCTCTTAACCCAGGAACCCTTAGTTATATTTTGCCTCCTTTGTTCAGTTACAGAGGTGAGTTACAGAGGTGAGTGAGATAGCAGCTTTAGTGGGTGTCCAATGATCCTGTTGTTATCCAAGAAGAGGCAGCCAGAGAACTGCTGAGACACTTGGATATTCATAAATCAATGAGACCAGATGGGGTCCATCCCAGGGTGATGAAGAAGCTGGCAGATGAGCTTGCAATACCACTCTCCATCATTTACCAAGAGTCGTGGCTCTGTGGTGAGGTTCCGGAAGACTGGAAGCTGGCCAATGAGACACCTGTTTACAAAAAGGGTAGGAAGGAGGATGCTGGTAATGACAGGCCAGTTAGCCTGACTTCTGTACCAGGTAAGGTAATGGAACAGTTTGTACTGAGAGCTCTCAAACAGCACTTATGGGATGGCCAGGGTATCAGACGTAGTCAGCATGGATTTACAAAGGGTAGGTCGTGCTTGACCAACCTGATCTCTTTTTTATGATCAGGTGACCACCTGATAGATGCAGGAAAGGCTGTGGATGCTGTCTATTTGGATTTCAGCAAGGCCTTTGATACTGTCTCCCACAGCGTACTCCTGGAAAAGCTGGCAGCCCACAGTTTGGACAGGAGCACTCTTTGCTGGGTTAGGAACTGGCTGGATGGTCGGGCCCAGAGAGTGATGGTGAACGGTGCTGTATCCAGCTGGCAACCAGTCACCAGTGGTGTCCCTCAGGGGTCTGTGCTGGGACCAGTGTTATTCAATATTTTTATTGATGACATGTATGAAGGTATTGAGTCCTTCATCAGTAAATTTGCAGATGACACTAAGCTTGCGTTGATCTATTGGAAGGAAGGAGGGCTCTCCAGAGAGACCTGGATTGGTTGGATAGCTGGGCCGTATCCAATAAGATGAAGTTTAATAAGTCTAAGTGCCGAGGTCCGCATTTTGGCCACAAAAATCCCCTGCAACGTTACAAGCTGGGTACAGTGTGGCTGAACAGTGCCCAGGCGAAAAAGGACCTGGGGGTACTGGTCGACAGCCAACTCAACATGAGCCAGCAGTGTGCCCTGGTGGCCAAGAAGGCCAACGGCATCCTAGGCTGCATTAGGAATAGTATAGCCAGCAGGAGCAGGGAGGTTATTTTACCTCTATACTCGGCGCTCGTGAGACCACACCTTGAGTACTGTGTCCAGTTCTGGGCCCCTCGGTTTAGGAAGGACGTGGAGATGATTGAGTGTGTCCAGAGGAGAGCAACAAAGCTGGTGGGGGTTGGTCTCTTCCACCAGGCAGCAACTGACAGAACAAGAGGACACAGTCTCAAGCTGCATCAAGTGAGGTATAGGTTAGATATTAGAAAGAAGTTTTTCACAGAAAGAGTAATAAAATTTTGGAATAGACTGCCCGGGGAGGTGGTGGAGTCACCATCCCTGGATGTGTTTAAAAAAAGGCTGGACGTGGCACTTGGTGACATAATCTAGTCGAGGTGTTAGGGCAAGGGTTGGACTCAATGATCTTGGAGGTCTCTTGCATCCTAGTAGTTCTGTGATTCTGTGAATCTGTGATCTGGTGTCCAGCCAGGGTCAAACTACTACATAGAGAAAGAGCACTAAGAAACATAAAATCACAGAATCATTTAGATTGGAAAAAGCTTTTAAGATCATCAAGAACAATTCTTAATACAGCATTGCCAAGTCCACATCTAAACCAATCACCACATCTACATATCTTTTAAATATCTTCAAGGATGGAGGTCAGATTAGTGAGAGATGCCTTTGCATCATTGTTGTGCACACCCTTTAGTGATAAAAGTGGGTTCAAAACCGTTACACATGCTGAGACTCAAAGTTAATGAAAAAGTTTGATCCTAATCCTCTTGTCATTTTTACTTTTTAAAATTGGAGTGGTAACATTTCTTTATTCACAAGAATTTAAAAAAAAAAAATCATGAAGCATAGGCACACTGTAATAGTAACAATGCATTTACAATCACTAGAATCTTCCACTTCTGGAGCAGTATGTGAATAACCGGCAGAATATAAAGCATGGAGGCATAGATGAAACACTGACAAAATCTTTAGCAAGAGATTATTTAATTGAGTGACAAATTCAACATCGTGCTACTTGAGTCTAAAACACAAACAAAAATTTTGCATAAAGCACCTGATTTCTGTCATTCTTATCTAATATACTTGTCCTTCCAACTTTTTTAACAATTATATCCCTTGTGAATGTGAACAGTAGTCAATCATGGTTGTCTGTCCTTTTCTAAATTCCTAGTTCATGATCCAATTTTGAATTAAATCCTTTCTTCTTTTTTTTCTTCCCCAAACACTTTGTTGTTTGTTTGTTTGTTTTCCCAACCTGGAATTTCCTGAAAATGTGATGAAGCTTGAAGCTCTGTCAGGAAAAACAGTGTAAATTTCAATGGTCCCACACGGAAGAATAGATGGAGTATCTGAGTTCTAAAAAGCAGATTCATTTGTATTGTCAGTTATGCGTAAGAGAGATATTTAATTTCTGTTATTCTATGGGTGTGTAAGTGTTAAAATGAGGAAAAGGATCCATTAAAACACATGAATTAATGTCATATAATAAGAATAGTGTAAAGCAAATTTCAAAAAATATCACCAAAATGAACATAGCTGTATTGCAAATGTCCTCTAAACATTGAAAAATCCATACAGATTTTTTTAATCTCATCCAATCAATAACAACAAATAAATTTTGAATGTTCTGAGAGAGACAAGTCAATGTTTTCACCTGCATGCATTACACCTATTTTTTCAGATTCTGTCATGTAAATAGTACTAAACAGTGACCTAAACCATAAAGTTTGATTCTTCTTGACAAACCTCAGTCTTGTTTGCTGCCAGTGCACACTGTTGGCACATATTCATCTTGCCATCAATATAGTTTCCCAGAACACTTTCTGCAGGGCTCCTCTTCAGTACCGTATTCCTCAGTTTGCATAACCAGGATTCTTCCATCCCATGCGGAGAACTCAGGACTTGCTTTTGTGAAATTTCGTATGGTTAGTAATTGTCCAGCTCTCTGGACTACCTACATTTTTCTGTAAGGCCTCTCTAATGTCAAGGGAATCCACAGCTCATTGGCAAATTTACCCAATGTAAATTCAATTTCTGCATTCAGAACTTTTATAAAAATATTGAAGAACATATATATATGCATACACTTTTTTGTGTGTGTGTGTAGACGTGCGTAACAAAAAAATGTCTTTTGGACATAAAATGCAGTAATGACCACAGGATCTAAGATGTCATATTCCTTTGAAAAGGAGTATTGAATGTCATATTGATTAACTAGGCTCCAAAGGAGGTGCGCTTCATGCAAATAAGGTTGAACAAGAAAAGGATAAAAGTCATTCTAAAGCTAAAAGAAACTGTGGTAATTAGTCTCACTCAACTGTAAGCATCTCTGATGTTCCAGTCTACCTTTTCAGTTAAAGGAGAAAACTGACACAATTTGGCTTGACTCACAAGCCCTTATTTAAAATCAAACTTCAGTATAAGATAATATACACTTACTTCTCTTTGCTAGTTATGAACAGTGTCTAGTCTAACAATTCCTGCATAGAGGCCTACCTGATAAATGTCTAAAGTTGAGTGGGTTTGTGTTACGTAATAATAAAAGTGGACTCAATTTTGGATGCCATTTTAGTGCACTTACTGAACAGGTAAGAGAAATGAAGTGACAAGAATCTTCTGAAATTCAACAAAATGCAAAGTCCTTAGCAAGAGAAAGAAATCTGTGTGCCAACACTGGAAATTGCTTTTTCAATTAACTGGAAAGCAACTATATTGGGAGTCCAAATGAACAAAAATTTTACCATAAGGCAGCAATGTGCCCTTGTGGCAAAGAAGGTCAAGAGATTCTGTGTTTCAGCACACAGAAGAATGTCACCAGAAGGTTGAGAAAGGTGAATTTTAACCTCTACTCAGCAATGATGAGGCCACACATGGACAACTGTGATGTTGATATACTGAAGGAACTTCTGTGAAGGGATAAAACCATAACTTTGAGACTGGAGTATTGTTTCTTATAATCACTGGAACAGCAAAACAGCTATTGATATTTTAGATTGTCCCAAGGTTGTTGAAACCACTGGTAAAACTGGAGCAGTTCTTATTTTGAGAGTATATTACAGTTTTTTCATATCTTTAAATCATACTTCTTGTATCTAATAGCACACTAATAGAGTTTTTCATTAATGAAGTATGTAAACAAAATTAATAAAAGATTAACTGAGATGTGTTTCATTGAAATATATTTTAAAAGCCATTATGACAAAAAAACCCTCAGACAGCTTTTTAACCTTCCCTTCACACAACTTCTTAACCTTCTGCACACATTAATTTAAAAGCTAATGAGTTACTCTAAGTTATAAGTCAACCTGAAGGAAATTTTATAGCTGTGTAGATAATGGAACAAAACTAATGCACAGATGACTTCGCTGTTACAAAAGTAATCAGCCCCTCAAGTCAGCTATGGAAAAATTGCACATTTTTGAGACATATATTAATATGCTCAAGTTTTTCTATGTGCATGAAAAAGTGTGCAATGAATTAAAATGAGCCTAGTGAAATATCTGTTACAGTCATTATATACATACATTTTTCGAGTCTAAAACTCTGACTTTTCTTGAAAAGAACATACATATTAAAGCTCAAATATGACTATAGCATATTCCTTGTTCCAACAAAGAGAACAATGATAGAATACTTGAAAAACTGAACTGCATATTGATATTTCATAACATCTAATAACTGGACAGAAAGAATAATATGTATTATCATGTATATTATTAAGACAGCAATTATTTTACAGCTCGCTGAACACCTTTGCCATTCTAAAATGTAGTCTCAATATTCACAAGTCCACTACTGTTGGTAACTTGGAATGAGGAAGAAATACCACTGAAATGAAGTTACAACCTGTCCTGGTTTGGACGCTAGGTGGTGCTACTGAGCGATAAGAGACTTAATAGAAAAGACAACAACCAAAACAGTTTATTAACTAGGGGCTATGTGAGCTGTGGAACCCCACTATAAGCATAAACCAGTTACACAAAGAATGACCAAACAATAATATGCAAGACAAAATAACAAACTATGCTTCTCTGGGCCAGCTGCTGGGCTGGTAGAGCAAGAGAAGGAAGGAAGGCAGCCTTGTAGATGGTGCTGGTCCCATTCTAGAGCTGCTGGAAAAGAATTGACAGTGAAAGAAACTCAGGAGAGACCCAAGGGGAGATAAATACCATGACACCTGTCACCTTTGGGTGGTTCCCTGCTGGCACTGCCTGAGCTCTGGTGATTGCAAGAGCCCAAAAAGGGGGAAGCACTGAAGGGAGCCGAAAAGAGCAGCTGTGCCTCTCCCAGAGCTGCACAGAAGCTGAAAGAGCAACTGTGCCTCCCCCAGTGCTGTGAGGAACCCGAAAGAAGCATGACTTCCACCCCCAGCCCTTTTATAAGGTGCTAGATCTCGAGTTTCCTCATGGTCCTTTTCCTTTGCATGCTGCCTCCCCATTGGATGGCAGTGCTTGTTGCTGCCCACTTCTGACACTTCACCGTGAGGCAATATGGTGGTGTTCCCACCAAAATTTCTCCCAGCTGCACTTCCCCAAGAGGAGGGGCTGCTGCCACCATCCTACCAGAACCGCGGGGCACTCAGGGGCGCAGGGGTCCGGTGGCATCAGCTGTGGGGTGGCTGGAGCAGCCACAGCACTCGCTGCCAAGGGGCCACACTGTGCCACAGTGCCGACCATGGGGTAACAGCCCTAGCCATGGCCCCATGTGGACCCCATGGCCCTCCCCTGCCACTGCAGGCAGCAGGGGTGGCCCTGTGTGCTTCCACAATCACCTAATTAATTAGTAAAGACAGTGTAGTGGTTTAACCCGGGCTGAGTGCCAGGGGCCCACTACAGCCACTCTCTCACTCCCCCTTGCCCAGCTATAGAGGAGAGAGAGAATATAATGAGAGGTTTCATTATTTATTATAAGGATTACAACAAATTCTTTCTTAATCACCATCACAGGCAAAACAAGACTCCATGTGGGAATAATAGTCAGGTTTATTATTAACAAGATCAGGGCTAAGAGTGAGAGACAATAAGAGACACCTTTTACCCCCCACCCCCTCCTTCTTACATCCAACCTGTTCTCCTGCAGCGGTCAAGGGAAAAGGCGAAGTGAGGGGGGGAGGTGTTGCTGTGGTCAGCTGCTGTTCTCAGCCGCTGCTTGGGGAGAGGAGTCCTTCCAGCTGCATTCCATGGGGTTCCATCTCTCACAGGACACAGTTCCTCTCACAAACTGCTCCAGTGAGAGTCCATCCCATGGGCAGCAGCCCTTCACCCACAGCTGCCGCATGGCTGATATTCCACAGGGTGCAGTCCCTCAGGCACAGGCTGCTCCAG
>VXBA01004931.1:76823-99454 GCA_013399895.1 Serilophus lunatus
TGGGGGGGAGGAGGGGAGGGGTTAATTTGTTTTCTTTTTATTTTGTTTTTTACTCTCTTGAACATTTACCTGAATAAGAAAATTTTTTAAAAGGATTATCTGAAAACTATTAAGATATCTTACTGTACAGTAGCTTCACCAATCCTCTCTTAAAGAACTTTAAAATGTAAGGACAATTGTTAATGTGGTAAAAGAATGTATATTTTAATTTTAAACTACTTTGACTCTACCATTCCCAGATTGAATTATTTTCTCTTACATTTGTCCAGCACAAGTCTGTTTGTTGTCATGCTGAAGCTCTGTCACAAAGAAAAGAGGCTTAATAATTCGACAAGAACTGGATCAACCAAGCTGGTGATACTCGGATTAGGAATGGAGAATTTCAGTTTCGTCAGTGGGCAACACTGACGAGTGCCAAGGACAAGAGGGCTGAGGGGGTGGAGTAGGCCTGCTTTTTTCTCCCTCCCTCATGCTGGACAATAAAAACACTGTGGATGACCAGCCCAGGGCCTGCTGGTTTTTGGAAGCAACCTCTGAGGGAGGGCCCAGCACTGCCTCACTGGTGCTGTTTCTCCCCACTCCCTTTCTTCTGCCTCAGCAAAAGGTGGAGAGATTCCCACTGCTTCCCTGTGACCAGATCACCTTTGCTGCTGTTGCTGCCTGGCCTGGCCCAGATCCCATGTCTAGGTGGGCTCCACAGGAACCCTGGAGAGAGAGAGGAGAGCCCTGCCCGCACTGATCCCTACCCCGAGCCAGCCTGTCTGTCCCTCCTCATCTCCGGCTGTTCCTGTATTGGACAAGTGACTCTTGCTCATCTCAGCAGCAAACCAGGGGAACCCCTGCATGTGAGGTGAGCCCACAGGACCTGCCTGCTTCCCCCACAGCTGTGACCACACTGAGAAGAAATATAAGGGTGGAGGGTTTATTGAGCTGATATTTCTTGTAGCTGTTGTGTTACTCTTGGTTCATTTTCTTTTTTTATATATGTATAATTTACTAAAGAATTGTTACTTCCTTTTTCAGCAATTTTTACTGAAAGTCTTTTGAATTCAAAAGGTATAGTAAAGTGAAGGAGGAGTTTCCTTCCACTCCAGGGAGGTTCCCACCTTCCCTGGCAGATATTCTCCTAACATTAGACAGAAGGGTGTAATGTTTAATATCAAGTTTACTTACTTGGACATAGTTGATGTTACACAAGAATTCTGATTTAGCAGAGTAATATAAATTCTTCTGAAAAGATGATACACAGGTAGTGTCAGGTAGAATAATACTGTAATTGCTATACACTACCTGAAAGGAGGTTGTAGTGAGGTGGGGGTTCATCTTTTTTCAGAACTAAAAAGTGATAGGACAAGAGCAAATGACCATAAACTTTCAGTTTTAGACTTTTATGTTTTTATTAGATATTGGGAAAAAATTCTTCACTGAAAGAGTTGTCAAGCCTTCAAACAAGCTGCCAACCATTTTACATACCTTGGAGATATGCAAAAGATGGGTAGATGTGGCACTGAGAGACGTGGTTTAGTGACAGACTTGGCAATGCTGGGTTTACAGATGGACTCAATAATCTTAAAGGTCTTTTCTGACCTAAATATTACTATGATTCTATTACACTAGATGTCCCAAGTCACCATGAAGGAAGATGTGGGTTGAAGCCGACTCAAGCCCACTGCTGTCTCTGAAATTATTTTCTTAATTGTGTAATTTTATCATTACATGTTGAGTTGAGTCACGTATTTGCACCTCCCTTGGGTGTGTGTTACTTTAGGAAGACATAATTACACCACCGGATGATCCATTCAGATGTGATATAGTCCATTAATCCATTCAAT
The DNA here is from genome assembly GCA_013399895.1 of Serilophus lunatus. Lineage (NCBI taxonomy): Eukaryota > Metazoa > Chordata > Aves > Passeriformes > Eurylaimidae > Serilophus > Serilophus lunatus. Next base: position 78,656 of record VXBA01004931.1, read on the forward strand.
TGACAAATATCTCCAAAGAGATATTCCAAACTGAAAATACAGAAATGTTGATACACCATCTGTAATGAAAAGAGGGTGGCTTTTCTTCACTCTTTGTAAGGGGAGATTCTCTCAACCCTTAGTGATTTATTTGACTGTTGGAACCCCTGGAAAATTGAAACCCTTTATGCCTGATCAGTCAGTCTGCCAGTGTTTTGTATGTAAGAAACCTTCACTGATCAGATTCACCAGTTGGAGGGTGCGTTCCATTTACTCTTTCAGGGGGGAGCCTGCACCGACAGAGGTGGGCACCCCTCAGTGAGTCTCCCCACTGTGTTATTCTGCCTTTGACAAATCTGCCTTTGTTATTACCTCTATAATGGACTCACTCTAACAAAATAACACTTTTTATTAAGACAAATTATGACAAGTGAGGGTTTGTGATACTCTGCAATAGGTTTTTTCTGCAAAGACACATTTAAACAGTGTAAGACAAAGCATAAGCACAAGTTCTGAAGTGAAAAAGTCTATTAAGAATATTATGAAGAAAAGCAAGCAGTTAGCACATAAGTTATGGCATACCCATACAGGTGTCCTTATATGAGGTAGAGAAGAGAGTCAGCTCATCAGATGCCCCAACAGTGTGGTGAGAAAAAATTTCTCCCAACTTCTTCCAATTTCCATCCTCTTTATGTACAATTTCTTTACAGTTTTTTTTTAGAAAGTGTCATAGTCAGGAAAACTTAAATTTGGACTAGTGTGATGAATAGTTATTGTTTCTTGATGGACAGCTGGCACAGATCAAAAGCCACCACAGTTCAATCCTGTGCCTGTTTTACTGAAGCTTGGTTTAAAGCCTTTGCACTATGCCATTCTTCAGCATACAGGTGTACAGGGACCAGAGAACTTCTGTGGGACAGCCTAACCCTTGTTACCCGGGAAGTGGCAGCTGGATTCCCTTCCTCTGTAAACTTTATTCTATTTTAACTCCTGTCTTTTAGCACTACTCCACACCATCCAATATAGATCTATTTACACTTAAAAATGCTATCATTTAATTGACTTAACTTTCTCATCCTCTAAGATCTTCTGAAATGGTTACTCTAAGTACAAAGAAAAGTTAAATTTTAATACTTGTCCTCAAACCTAACTTCCATTTTGTTCATATGGACAATTTAAATTTAGACTTATTTTATATTTAGCTTTCTCTATTTAGAACAAATTAAAGTGAATAACACATATTTAAACATTTTTAGAAAATATCAGTTTCTTATTACACTGATTTTTTTAACACAGTATGCAGCAGCCTTTATTTTTTGAAGGGAAAAATAGAGATCTTAAGAAGAAATGTCTTAGAACAACAGAATTTGTTAGTAGAGTGTATGTATAGTAAAAACAAACAAACAAAAAATGTATATATTTTTAAGAACAAATAGCTCACTCTAATAATTGACATAAAATTAATGAAGCTTAATATCTTCTCTAACATTTGTTATAATACCTCGTATAAAAAAATCTAAACTATTATCCTTGCTCGGGAAATTACAGTAATTGTGTGGGATTAAAAAAAATTTCTGATAATTGGGTAATCCATAGGTTTGAGATATCACTAGAATTAGACTCAGAATATACATTTGAATTATCATTAAGCAAAAAAACCCCAAGCAAATACAAAAAGGTAAAATATAACTGCCAAGTTTAAGCTTGAAGTGTTAAAATATTAAAAAAACCCACCAAACAGACAAACAAATGATGAGTTGGTGTAGGTCAGTTTGTTAAGTTAGGTAAAAGGTTGGACTTGATGATCTTTATGGTCTTTTCCAACCTTGTAAATTCTGTGTAATTCTGTGTATTCTGTGTAAACAAAAAAAACAAACAAGCAAAAAAAACAAACAAAAGAATTGAATCCCAAAGAATCCCAAAACAAAAAACAACAACAAAAAAACTCCCCAAAAAATGAAATAAGAAAACATTTAAGGGGGGAAACACTATCCAGCAGCAACCACTAAGCACACTTATGTTTGTGTGATTTTTTTTCTACAGGAAATAATGTATTATAAGGTGAATGTTTATTTTTGTGCATAATCTCTGACTGGAATTTTAAAATAAAATATGTACTCTACATTAATGTATTATTTTATTTTTATGTTTCAAAATAACTTTTACAGAGCTCACTGAGTAGAGAAGGAATCACATCTGGGCTGAATTTTAAAACATCAGATTTACATGCATCTTTTCCTTAACAATTTGGAAGACCTCAAACTGGGCATCTCAAAAATTAAATCTTTGCCATTGTTACATTTCAATTCTAAAGAGAAAACATTCATACCACTAAGTCTAAAATCATTAAATATAATACTTCTTGTTTCCTAAATTTTTCTATCCAAAAAAATTCCATTCTGTGAACAGTGTAAGAAAAAATAAAATCAGAATTTGTTTGTCCTGGCTTTTTACAGAAGTAGGTTACTGATATAACACAAGTGCTAAAATAACAGAACTACTTGATGGGATGATGAAAATAAATCAATAATAATTTGACTATTTGCCATTTAGAGTTAGATTTCATAATAAGAAGTTCATGATGAAAAAAAGAGCAAATGACCATGATGATGAGCAAACTTGTTAAATTAAATACTCATTTTTCAACTCATTACAAAGTCAAAAAAATTTATTGAATCAGTGGAAGGTACTGAGGCTGTGCAGATGATATAGTGGCTCCCAAAAGCTAGGTGCACAGCTATGTTAGCAAGTGAGAAATTGAGAAAAAGCTGATTCTGTAACAAAGAGTACATTATTTATATTTAACCCAACTCAGTACTGATGTAAAATAGATGGAGGAAGTTTGAAGACCACTACAGGAAGAGAGATCTGTCATAAAGAGAAGACCACTACAGTGAGAGTCAACTGACTGCAGCGGATGTGTAGTGTGGTAGTATTGCATGTACATGGCAAGGCTTTTTCTGGGCAGGAGATGACCTCTGTGAGAAGAGGCCAGAAGTTTCCTAGAGCAGGACATAGATGGTTCCAGTTCAGCAACAGACCCACAACTGTCCAAAGACAGCTCAAGTAGAAAACCTGTTGATACCTCTGTGAAAAATAAAGTTATGGGTAAAAATGCGGAGCAGCCATGTATGCAAGAGAGGAGTAGTTTCTCATGTATGCATGAGAAACAACCCCATAGACTCCAGGGTCAGGCAAGAAGGAGAAGGAAGAAGAGGTACTCCAGATATCTGAGCAGATTCCCTTGAAAAGCATATAGAGACCATAGAGAAGCATGTATTTCCCTGCAGCGTATGGAGAAGACCATAACAGAGCAGATATCCATGCTGCAGCCCATACTTGCCCTGGGGGAGGTTGGAGGGGGTGGATCCTGAATTACTACAGACAACTCATGTTAAAGGGAAAAAGTGTGAGAAGCTCATGTGTGTGTGTGCATGGAGTGGGGAAGGGATGGGTGGAACCTCAAAGAGGAGATAATGTCTCATCCCACATGCCAACGCCTGCAAGCCTCATGAGGCAGCCTTGTGGCAGCTGGCAGTCAAAAAAGCGTGGAAAGACTTCAACACGCATCGCACCACCTGGAGCCCCTAATCCAGCCTTGGATTGGTTGTGAGGGCGGGAACACTGCCCCTCACCCTGCCCTGGAACCCCAGTGGGCCAGAGGTCCCGCCAGGGAAGAGGTGGCTATGAAGACTAGATCAGATAAAATCAAAGGTATGTGCTCCTACAAATGGTTGCAGCCCTGCCATCGGAACATGTGAGAGCTGATCTTCCACAAGGTTCCAATTGTAGCTATATATGTGCCTTCCTCTTTTTCCTTATTGTCTCTTCTTGCTCCCTCTTCTTCTCTTTCTTTGCTTCTCTCTTGATGTTTTGGGTACCTTAAATCTGGAGGGATTAGATTTTACTGGGTGAGTACTTTGGTGAAATGTTTTGTTGAGAGTGTATGATACCCTTTTGAACTTTTGCCAAGTTCCTTTATCTTCTCCCTTAAACTATCAGTAAAAGTAACTCTTGAGCAGAAGTCTGTGGCTACTTCTCTCTACACTGTTTAAAGGTATTAAAGAACCCTACATATATTTTTAAAGTAAAACTCCTAAATGAGCCCATGAGCTGGTGGCTTCAGGGCTGGGGTGTTACAGAAGCGACTCAACAAGATCACTGTGTCCAACTCCTGGCTCTATACAGACAGCCCCAAGAATCACATAGTGTGCCTGAGGGAACACTCCTTGAACTCAGACGGGCTTGGTCTGTGATCACTTCCCTAGGGAGCCTGTTCCAGTGCTCAACAACCCTTTTGGGGAAGAACTTTTTCCTGACATCAAACCCAAACCTCCCTCAACTCAGCTTCATGCTGCTTGCTTGAGTCTTGTCACGGGTCATAAGAGTGAAGTGATTGGTACTTGTGCCTCTGCTTCTCCTAGGAAGGGTATTGAAGACCATAGTGAAGTCTCCTCTTAGTCTCCTTTTCTCTAGGCTGAACTACCCAAATAATGTAAAAGGCTGCCCCAAGTCTACCAAAAATATAACTCAGGCCAGGACTGAGAGCACGGGCTGTAGATGAAATGACCCAACTAATGGGGCCGATGGCACATACATGGAAGGTCTAGATTAAGCTTTCACTTAAGATTAAGTTTTCACTTAGGTTGTAACTCCAAGTTTCACACCTGAACCGTGTCAGAGCACACAGATGGCTGCTGCCCAAGGTGGGAATGGAAATGCAGGAATACAGAGAACATTACAGAGGAAGGTGGTTACAGAGAATTGCAGCATGTTGGTCCATTTATGTCCCTGAAAGCTTGAAGGCTACAATTAGAAAATTGCAATCTAGAAACCTTTGAAAAGTCCGATTAGGCTTCAACTGCAGTTTTGTCTGTTTGTTTTACACTCAAATGCACTTTCCAGTTAATTTTTCTGCTAGCGTCTCACTAAAGCTCTTTTTCTGCTTCTTCATTTTTTTAATAAGTGCCTGTCAAAGAACTTGAATACCAAATGACTAAAAAAGTAAATATTTCATAATTTGTGGGTTGTTACATTGCATGAGTAATCAGACTACATTCTTATATTTAATGAATTATAAGATTTGCTGCTAGGGAAAAGTAATCACCCATTAAATGAAGGTATTTTCAATTGCACCTGAAATACATATATGGAGGATAAATAAGGCATAATTTTAATATTTTCTGCAATTATCCTGTACTTGATTTGCTCTGCCCAGAGTGGATCGGTGGTCCAGGCATCTAAGTAAAAGAGCAAAACTAATAATTTTCGTTCTATCTAGGTTCAACGGGCGGACGAGACAGTCTCAAGAGATATTTAAAACTGCAGCTTTCATGTTATAAACAAGTCAGAGTTGCATATATAATTTTTTTTCAAGGCAAATTTTTTTCTTCAAAATTATCTGCAGGTTTATTTAAGCAACTTCCTAATTAGAATGATAACTATCAGACTCTTTTCTAACTATGTTTATATGCCTAATTTAGCTGCTTCGCTAAATGATGAGACAGAACTTTTGAACTAATTTCAGTCAGGACTTCAGGAGTTTCAGACATGAGGGTTACCACATGAAATCAGAATAGCACTCTATCAAGCTCAGTATCATGTTTCAGGAATAGCAGTGCCAGTCTACATAATTTCTCATGATAGGGATTTATTACTTTTATCATGGTGGTTCATCAAACCACCTTAAGTGGTTTTGATCTGTCATAAAACCATGTAGAAAGAAAATAAATTGTTTCATGGGCTTCCCGTATCGTCTTCTCACATTGCTTTCTGCTCTCTGAGGAGAAGGAAAAAAAAAAAAAAAGGAAAAAAAGAAAAAAAAAATCCACCACATTTGTTTCTTTTCACAGTTAGATGTAGTTTGTACTACTGTTACCCAGCTAACAGATTTTTCTCCACTACTGCAAAAATATGTTTTTCTGTCAGGGAACACATCTTAATTGCTTTTAAAATACTATCTCAGTTTCCTCAAAATTTGAGCTCATCAATAACTTTTCAAAAACCTGGTTTCTGTAGTTGACAATAGTGTATATTGTAGAATTTACAATTTGGCATAAAAATACATTAAAATGTATTAATTTAGAAAAGCACAAAAAGTAAATGCAAAATATGCAGAGTAAAATGAATACAAACTGAAGATTCAAGTGTGAATATAAATCTATGCATACTTTTCATACACTATATAAAAAATGTTGTGATGTTAAATTTGGCACCATTAATTTCTGTAGCATATTCCTATGTGTACATGACATAAAAATTTTAAAAATCTTATCACAAATGGCCTTTTGTGTATAAAGTTAAAAGAGGAAGAAATTCATCTTTCACATTTTCTCACAAAAAAAAAAACACCCTCTTTTGAGATGTGTCACATCTACTTTCTGTTCCTGACATCTGGGAATCTTATGTTCTGCAAATATGTTAAGAGGAGGCATTTTCCCTTTTCATCTCACGCCAGCCAGCATAAATGGTCCATCCTGAACTAAGGGAGAGAGAGGAATCATTTCTTCACTCCTTGATATTAACATGGAGCCAGGAAAAAAGGCAGAGCAAGTTTCTATACTTCATCCTCAAAGGTATAATAATTCACTGAACCCAAAAAACATTGTGTTTTTTTTTTCATCAGGCTATTTTCTAAACTTACTTAAACCCCTACAGTGGAATACAGCACAGAAAAAAACCTAATCAACCAGCCGGGGGGGGGGGGGGGGGGGGGAATCAAACTCGAAATACCCAATTTTGCTCAAAGGAGAACTCATATTGAACAAGCTCCACCCTTTCTTTTGTCTACTCTGACTAGTTTCATGACAAAGCCATCACAAGCTCAGAAAGCTTTGTTCCTTAGGAAAAGGAACATATGTTTTGAACAAAGGAACATCGCCAACATTGCAAATAGCTAAAAGTAAAAGCAGCATACATACTGACAAAAGCAGACCTATAAAACTATTCAAAAACTGTTTCAGACACCATCTAAAATGCTTTTATATTTATCAGCATGCACCTGTAAATCTGTATAGTAGATTTTTGATTTATTATTTTGATTTATTATGTTTTAACCTCTGAGCTCAATATTCAGGAAGCTAGGTTATTTTCTACTACTGGAGTGTGTAAGGAAAAAAAACATACTCTACCACTGTGGAGCATTCAGACTTAAGCTGGTGTCTCAAGCTTTCCTTCAGTCCCATTTAATTGAATTTATGCATTATATATTTTTCCTTTAACTTAGGTTTGAGTAACCAAAAGCAGTCAAAGCTGATTGTTTTTTAAATGATGCTAAATGATTTTTAAGTATTCTTCAAGGAAAAAATGCAGCAGCACTTTGCAATTCTTTCAGACATTTCAGTATTCTTTTGGCCATGTGTGGATACTCTCTGTGGAGACATTTATATCTCAATATCATTTCAGTTCCCATCCTTAAATGGCAAGATTTAAGAAGGCATGATAGTCTTCTCCCTGTAATGTTGATATTTGTAACAGATCAGATGAATTTCACCCTAGATATGCCTAGGTATTTTCTTTCCCATAAGGGAGTCTATGATAACTATTTAAAATACAAATATCTGTTTAAATGTGACAAATTCCATAACAATCTCAGAATTTTAGGCCTGGTTTTGTGCATGGATATGAAATAACTGAACAACACTGTTCCTTATAATGACAAATTAGTTAGCCAAGAGGATACTGCATTCTACTTATCGAGTTACTTGCTTATGTGCTGTAAGTCACTATGCAAAAGAAATAGTTATGGGTTATATTATTTCAAAGCTAAGACACATACAAGTAAAGCTGAACAACTATGAAAGAAGTCTCTTTAAGCAGAATGGCTGGCATGGAGATATATGTGAAATATTTCTGACATTAATTGTACCCAGTAGCAACCTTCAAGATCAAGCAGACATTGATATTCACAGAGCACATTTACTGCAGCCACAGAGTCTTCACAGAAGCTCATCTAGCAACAGAAATAGAAATAGATCATAATGATTTGCCTGAATTAACAACAGAATGACTGTGGAATAACTTTCTTTTATATGTCAATGTACTGACACTGATACTCAAACAGAGTGATCCACCTCACTCTCTAAAATGACCTACTAATACAGCCTGGGATTGTTTTGAAACCCTTCAGATGAGAAAGAATATATACATGATATTTTAATTCCCTTGAATATCTGAAAATGACTGATACTGTCTGTTCGTAATATATTTTCAAGCTGTAAGTCATTCCAAAAGCTCTAAGTCTGTCCAATAAGAAAAGCTATATATTGCTAATAGATAATCACCACCAAATCACATAAAGGCTTAGAAGGGACCTCAAAGATGTTGCAACGTTTTTGCTGTACAGGGCCCCAACATATTCCTTTCAGTTCTGTGTTAATAATCATGATTTCTACAACAAGATGCAATGGAAGCCTGTAGACCCTTTCCTGTTTCTTTTTACTATTGCCTCTGAAACCAACAAGAAAGAGGTCATGTTTATCCATAAAGTGTTTTAAGTGTTAAATAACTTCAACTCAATAAATAAGTAAGAAGGCTGAAATTAGAAAGGAGTCATATGAAGTTAAATAGTTCAAGTCATTATTAAAAAAATAAATTAGCATGGTCTATGTTAAAACTAAATCTTTGTCTAAACTAAGGTTGGATGTCAAGGCCAGTTTAGGTGGGGCCCTGAGCAACCTGATTTAGTGGTGGCATCTCTGCCCATGGCAGAGGGGTTGGAACTAGATGATCTTTAAGATCACTTCTGATTCAAGCTATTATTTTAAGATTCTACTTGTCTTTATGAATAAAAATTGTTTAATATGCCTGCATTAAGAGTTTTAGATACTATTTTTAACCTTCATAAGTAGCTGTAAGTAGTTTATACGCCTGCACTAGAAAAAATATTCTGAATTTCTGAATCAGAAACTCAAAGATTTAAAGGGAATTGAATCTACAATTTTAAAAATAGATTAAGATAAAATAAAATAAAATAAAATATATTCCTATAATGTATCTTTAAATATAGTATTTCCTAACACTAAAGGTCGGCAAAGAGACAGAGCCAGGCTCTTCCCACTGTTACATGGTGAGTGATACCTTAAGGGGTATGCTTAATATTTTGGAGAATTCACTTTGCTAGGTAGCTGGATAACTTGTAATATTAAGGGCCAGAAGAGCCTGTGTTCCTGTGTGTTTGCATTCTTGTGTGTAGATAAGTGGGGCACGAGACAAAACACAGAGTTAGGCTTCCAGGACTACGAGGGGCTGGACATAGGTGGGGTTAAGTAATAAGGGACAATTCTGTTGGATGTGGGGGTAACATAGAAGTAAAAGGGACTTTAGTTAAGTAGAATGGGGGATGGGTGCTCAGAATGTTATACGAATGGGAAGATTGTTATGATTTTGCTCTTTGGATCGTTGGCCTTTGGCCAGTAAAGCTGCTTCTCCCCTTCAATCTGTGTTTCTCAGTTTTTTATCTGAGGCCCTTACGGCATCATGAGAAGATCAGAGGCAATGGGCAGAGAATGAAAAACATATTTCACCTTGAAAACAGTGGAGCAGTTTTTCCCAAGAAGCCTAGTAATTTTCAAGGTCCAACTGGAAAAAACCCTGAGTACCTTGATCTTATCTCAGAGCTGCCCCTTTTATGAGCAGGAGAATGGACTAGAAATTTCCTAAGGTACTTTCCCACTTAAATTGTCCTTTGGACTTACAGTGCTAAGGAAAGGAGCCTGGCTTCATTTTTTAACCGAAACATTGTTAGAAAAGGAAACAATAATGAGGAGTTTCCAGCTTATTTTTCTGCTTAATAGCAACTACTGTGCCTGTACACCTAAACAACATATGTGAAATCAATCAATTTGTAGGGATTTTATTAATTGTAAGAGATCCTAAAAATGTCTGAAGGCTTGATGGGGTAATGTCACTCATGAATTTTCTGTTCAACATTCGTAGTGAATTTCAATCTCTGCATATGTAAGAGTTCTAGAACTCAAAGCATGGATATACTCCGCAAAAAGAATTTTGGAAAAAAATCTAGGTTTTTTTATTACAGGCAATTCTTCTGAGTTTAAATGTCTTTTAGCCTTTTCTGTTTGTTTTTTGCTATGCAGACTGAAAAAATGGTTCCAAAAATTGCTTCTATCTTCAAAGCATTTTTCAGCTGCCTCTTAATTTGTTGTTGCTGTATTTTTACATGAGTCTGCCATTATTAGATATGGACTAGTGAGTGGTTCTGGGAAGCTTAAAACCCTATGGAAGGAAAGTGTCTTAATAAGAAAAGATTATTGCATAAAAAGTTGCCTTTACTTGTACAAGAGAAAACTGACACATTCTAACAGGCTTTTTCAATGTCTTAAATTTTTTTTCAACTATGTCTTCTTAAAAGTTTTAAATAACTTTTATTATCAGAAGACAAAAGATCAGTATTCATAACCATTACAGCACCATTTAAGCTACATGCAGAACTTGTTTTCTTTAAAATAATCTTAGGGGATACATATGGTTTACCTTCAATAAATAAGGTAATTACCTTGAAGCAAATAAGACTGCTCTTTCAGAAATATTCAAGTTATTCTGTAATAAGAGGTGGGATGCCTGCCTCCTTTTGGATGAGATTGGAGGGAAAACAATAAGGTAACAGTTGTCATAGATATTTACGTGAATTGAAAGTTCTATCATAATTTTTTCTTTTCCCAAGTGTGTACAGGATATTTCTCTGTTTCCAGCATAGGACTGACTCTTTGTAGGAAGCATGCAATAAAACTAATCTGAAAAATGGCCTCAGATACTGATCCAGATGATGCTCCCTGACATGATTCTGTGTGTGCTAACCAACATTTTTGCAAGCAATAGCTAACCATTCACTGGTCTAGTGGGAGAACTCATCATTCAGCAGCACAGAGAAAGTAGAGCTGTTATTTCAAACCTTGACTCTGTATGGGACTTTAGTGTAATTTTTCTAAGAAAAATACCTGAAAGAGTTTATGTGGTATCTTGCTCAAGGAACACCTTCTAAAAATTTGCAGTGGAACATGTACCCTGTGGGCTTCCATCATCCTGCCAGGCTCCCCAGCATGAAACCAGACAGTTAAAATGCTTTCAAGTGAGTAGATGCAGCTTGGATGTTGAGGTAAAAAAATTTAAGTAGAACACAAGAACAGGATAGTATTAATAACATTATATAAAGCAATAATCATTAATACTATTCAGTAGTGTTACCAGTAGTAATCGATTAAAAGAAATGTTTTAAAACAGTGAGTAACAAAGTATTTTTATAAAAATCTATTCAAATGCAGTTAAAAATTGAGGAAGTCAAAAGATAAAATTACATTATTGAAGATGGACTTCAGAGGCGTTTAGGAGTGTAATGATGGCTACTAAGAGAAAGTATTCAAATAATTTCTATTTATTATATATTCTAAGAATTCTCCTCATTACATAACACTCTATATAACCAAAATGTTTTGTCTGATAAAAAACAAGTTGTTGCAATAAATTTCTTGGGGTTCTATGTCTTTTCTTTAATTTCCTCTATCCCCATATAGCAACTACAGTCTGCTCAGGAACTGCAAACTATTTTGATTTTTAACATAAGTGGAATCATATTTAATTGAATAAAATTTTTGAATCCTATTATTAATGTCTATGATTTCTTGGATGAATTCACTCACTTAAAACATTAAATTCTTGTGAAAGGCTTCTGCAGATATATAAGAGAACAGCTAACGACAACTCCTAGATAGAAGTGATAAATTACATCACATTCTCGATGGAAACAGCTCTATTTTTTTAAAAATTGTTTTAACTGATTACATAAAGAAAATGTTTATCATTTTATGCATACAGAAGTATTTTCAAATATCTCCGTTGTTTTTAATACTAAATAAGCAAATAGGAAAGAAGTGTTTAACATTTAGTATATAAGTAATTAGAAAAACAGATTGAGAATTACGAGTTAAAATCAGGTCAGATACTTTACTTATCGACATGTACATTGTTTTATCATCTTAATTACACCAAAGTACAGCTTTACTCTGTGTCATTGATTACAGAACAAATTCTTTTCAAAGTCACTTATTTTGAAATCTGAACTCAAAGGAATCACCTGCAATTTTCAGAATGCAGTAATTCTACCTGCCACGTTATTTAACTAAGCTTATACTATTAAAAATCATTATGAGGCTGCAAGCATTTTCTGGTGTTCCTTTTAAAATATTATTAATTATAAGGAGTTGTTTTCTAGTTCTTGAGTATACTATTTTATTTCAAAATATTTCACAACAAAGAATCAAAGTAATTTTTTTCATCAATTCTGCCAGATACATAAGTGTATGTCTGTTTTTATTGCAGTTTAACATTACATTACTTTTGCATTTAGGAGATATATTTGATAGACACCTGCACTTTCATTCGACAGACATTCGGTTGTCTGTTTTCCTGACTGTTGTCTGTTTCTCCATGACAACTATTTCATTAAAAGTGTAAAGAAAGTAGGATGAACCTATGTAGCTGTGTAGAGCTTCCTAGAACTTACATCTTCAGTAAATGTCTGGTTTTAGTACTATTCTCAAAGTTATACATGTACTCTTGTACCTTTTGTGCTGTTTCTAAAAAAATACGCTAGAAATAGGACAGCTTAATTCTTTCAGCCTTTACCATGCTAAAACTGACATAGTTAATATAATTTTTCTGATAAGAAACATACTTTCTTTAAAATGTGTTGTGGATGAGAGATCCAATTAACAGGCTTAGGGGTAACAGGATAGCAAACAAAACACAAGCAAACAAATGATAGCACCTCTAAAATCTAAAAACCTTATATGAAAGAAAAATGCTGTATTTAAGGATTTCAATGGTAAGATGATATAGGCTAGATAGAACACATGTATTTTAGTGTAGTGGTTTGACCCGTGCTGGATGCCAAGTACCCACTAAAGCCAATCTCTCACTCCCCCTGCAAATTGGAAGAGGAGAAAATATAATGAAGAGTTTCATGTGTTGAAATAAGGACCATAAGAGATCCCTTAGTAATCATTGCCACAAACAGACAATTGTCAGAAAACAGACTCCAAGTCGGGATACATTAATTGAATTTTTTACTAACAAGATCGGAGGTTAAAAATAAGAAGCAAAACAAAACTTAAAGAAACGTTCTCCCCACCCCTTTCCTTATAAGTTCTACCTCCTGGGCATCCCCCCCAATCCCCCCACTGTGGTGCAGGGTGACAGGAATGAGGGTTATGGTCAGTTGTTGTTTCTGCCACTGCTCAGAGAGAGAGTCCTTCCCCTGCTTCCCCATGGGGTCTCTCCCACAGGAGACAGTCCTTCACTACCTTCTCCATCTTGAGTTCCATCCCATGGGCAATAGTTCTTCAGACACTGCTGCCACATGGGTCACTTTTACACAGGGTGCAGTCCTTCAGACACAGGCTGCCTCCAGCATGGGTCCCCCACAAGCCACAGGCCCTACCAGGAAATCCTTCTCCAGTGTGGGCAATTCTTCCCACTGGTCATCAGGTCTCTGCCAGGGCACTGCTCCAACATGGGCCTCTCATAGGTTCATAACCTCCTTCCAGCATCCACCTGCTCTGGCATGGGCTCCTCCACAGGCCACAGGTGGATCTCTGCACTCCTATGGTCCTCCATGGGCTGCAGGGGGACGACCTGCTCCCCCACGGTCTTCATCACAGGCTGCAGGGGAACCTCAGCTCCAGCACCTGGAGCACTTTCTTCCTTTCCTTCTCCATTGACCTTGGTGTCTGCATTGCTGTTCACATGTTCTCACTCTGCTCTTCTCTGGTGACCGTCTTCATCTAAACTAACATCTTTTTTCCTTCCTTCTTCAATATGTTCTCACAGAGATGTTCTTATGATTTTTGGACCAAGGCCTGGCCTTGGTCAGTGGCGAGTCAAGGCTGGAGCCGCCTGGCATTGGCTTTGCTGGACATGTGGGAAGCTTCCATTGGCTTCTTGAAGAAGCCTTCCCTACAGTCCCCACTGTTACCAAAATCCGGCCGCAGAAAACCCAATACGTTTATTACATTTAACAAGTTACAGCTCAGTACAGCTTGGTATAACAAGGTCATCAATGCTAGCTACTAACAAAGTCTCAGGAATTATTGTGTCCTATGTGAATAAGCATTCTTACAAACAGTTCACAGGTATTCAGTTTTTGGTGCAGAAATGTGTTAGCTGTCTCAACTACCTAAACCAGGTTACAAGTTGAACGAGGCCAATTCACCCTAAGGACAATAAATGTATTGTGGCATGTTTTCTTTATATAGATAGAGACACAAAGTATAGTACTAAACCACTTGGAATATCCCTTTCCTGCCAAATAAGGAATATATTTTAGAGAGACAAAGGCTACACAAATGTTCTCTCTACAGTGATGAACAGCTTCTCTGCAGTCCTCCAATATTGCCTGTAGTTGCTTCCAAATTACATACACTTTGCTTTTCCACATAAGGTTCTAGACAAATATTCCTGCTCAGACAAGGCAACCTCCTACATTGCTTGCTTGACTTTGGAAATTCAGGAGTTACACTTCCTGCTTTGTTTGAATTTAAGCTTGAATTTAAGGCTAAAGATTTTCATATCCTAGGGTATTGCGTAATCTAATCTTTGAAGAACTGTTGTAAAATAAAGCAGAATGAATTCATACCCCCTCTGGAAAAAGAGAACTTTTAATCCAAATTTGCTACTTCTGGGAACTGTTTCAATCAGCAGGAGGGGATGGGAAATATGGTATGTATTAGACCTTACTTGAAAATGTTCTGAATTCTAAATCCCTAGTTGATTGTATAATCAGATGTGACTCATAGAACATACACTCAGTCAGATATTTCCCCCAGGCCATTTAAAGTGTACAAGCATTTAAACTTTGCACAGAAATGTCTAGTTTTCTTATTCAATGAATGGAAAAATATTCACATTCCAAATTGTTCTCAGGAGGACATCAGAAGTCCTTAATACTTTCCACTGCCAATACAATGAATGCACATATATTTTTTTGGCAAACGAACATCTAAATTAGGTGACTAATTTATCAATCTAGATATAAGCAACACAGTATTAAAGAGTTTTGATTTTAGAGTAATGCATAAGAGGATGTATTAATGGTTAAAATAAGACAGATTTTTCAATCTAGTACTTTAATTAAAAGACACCATAAAAAGAACTGTCTGAGTGATGTAACTCTTTCCTGTTGTTGTAGTTCTCCAATTTAGTGCTCCTGCTAAAACCCCACCACTCCTCACTTCCTCCTCCAATTGGAAAGGCAAAAGGCAAAGATCCTGGGCTGAGATAAGAACAATTTACTGGAAAGAGCAATGCAATAAGAAAATTAAGAATAACAGCAGCAATAGTAAGAACAAAAGTTATAAGAGAAAGAAGTTATTTACATGGAAAAACCCCTGACCATAAACAATATTGGACCATTCCATTCACCAAATTACTCCACTAGAAGGAACACCTGTCTCCTTAGAAGTGAGAGTCCTGTCCCCCCGCGGCTGGCACTGTTGTGAGGTGGTATAGAATAACATAAGGATCTTGGTCATGCCCCCTCAGCCAGGCCCCCTCCCATCTATTGCAAAATAACTAACCCTGTTCTGGACAAAACCAGGACACCTGTATTTTTTAATCCAAAAATTCGTCCATTGGTACGTATTACAATTTCTCCTGAAAGGTAGAAATTGGTAGTTGGTGTCCAGAAGCATTTTTTAATATTTTTTAGCCAATATCAGTGGTTTGCAAAACTGCTCACCAGATTCTCCTAGAAAGCAAGATGCATATTCTCCTAATTCTGTTTAATGAAAATGTCTAATCTTAAACTAAAAGGTTACCCAGGTAAAGTTAAATTAATAAGAAATAGAAGTACACATCATTCCATGAGGGATGTTTTTAATTTCATAGAATCATTTGCATTGTTATCAAATTGTTGGTTTACAGGACATTACCCTCTAAATTAAATATTCTGCAGGTCAGATAGGATGTTCATATGGAGTTAAACTAAGGAAATCTCTAGGGTCAAAATATCGCTACAATTGATACAATATTGATATTTTTTAAGAAGGTAGATTACCATGGATTAACAGTAGTGCCTTTTGAAAAAACTGAAAATTAAGAGGTCTAAAATACATGGGGAATATTCAGCAGAGTAATTGGACCTAAGGATTAAGTCTGGTACTTAAAAATTATTTTCTGAATTAATTGAGATTTTTTTTTTCATTTGCATTATATTAGCTTTTCCCCCCTGTAATCTAAAAAAAAAGATAGTTTCAAGATAAAAAGTATTCATATCGTCTTTAGAGAACAAAAAACTAGCCACATGCATTTGTCAATTCCTGATGTTTTCTAGGACAATTTTAATTACCCAAAGCCTCTTAGACAAAAACACTCCACTTTTTAAATAAAACTGACAGTCTAACAGACTGATAAGGATAAGGAAGACATATAAATTCCAAGCAAGAAGGTAGACTATAATAGTATCCTTTAATAGGAACAATAAGTAACTACATGGAAAAACAGAAGTAATTGGTACAAAAATGGGTAGGGATTCTTAAAAAAAGCCTCATAACCCCATATTTCTATAATCTTTTCTCAGAAACAGAAATCATTTTACTATAACAATATTGTGATTATTCTGCTAATAAACATAATTTCTTATTGTATAGAATCATAGATTCTCTCAGTCTGCAAAAGACCATTTAGTTCAATCTTTAACCTAACACTGCCAAGTCCAACACTAAAGCATGTCCTTAAGTGCAATATCTACGTGTCTTTTAAATACTTCCAGTAAGTCACTTTCTTCCCTGGGCAGCCTGTTTCAATTCTTGACAACTCTTTCCATGGAGATCTTTTTCCTAATTTTCTAAACCTTCCCTGGCACAATTTAAGCCTATTTCCTTTTGTCCTTTTACTTATTACCGGGGAGAAGAGATGAAGCCATATCTCATTACAATCTTCTTTTGGGTAGTTGCAGAGAGCAATAAGGTCTACCTTGAGCCTCTTTTTCTCCAGTCTAAACAACTCCAGCTCCGTCAGCTGCTTGTCATAAGACTTGTGCTGATGCAGCATCTCAATTTCTCTTTTATACTATGGGGCTCAAAACCAAACAAAGGATTTGAGATGGAGGGAACAATACCTCCTGGGTGTCAATGCACATGTGCACATGGAAGGAAATAAGGTTATCAGTAGTCAGCATGGATTCACCAAGATGAAATTATGCTTAACCAACCTGACTGTCTTCTATGATTTGACAAGTACCTGACCTGGATAGAGGAAAGGAGAGCAGTGGATATTGTCTACCCCAATATCAGAGAATCATGACTAGGTTGGAAAAAATCTCTGAGATCAAGTCCAACCTACGACCTAACACCATCTCATCAACTAATGGCACTAAGTGCCATATCCAGTCTTTTTTTTTAAACACTTCCAGGGATAGTGACTCCTGGACAGTGACCACCTACCTGGGCAGTCCATTCCAATGGCCAGTCATTCTTTCTGTGAAGATTTTTTTCCTAACATCCAGCCTAAAACAAGGGTTTTCACACTGTCTCCTATGATATTCCCACAGCAACTTAGGAGGTGGGGGCTGGATGAGTGGATGGAGGGGTGGATTGAGAACTGACCACATGGCTGGTCTCTGAGAGGTTTGACCAGCGGAACAGTCTAGTTGGAGGCCTGTCACTAGTGGTGTCCCCAAGGGTGGATACTGGGCCCAGAATCATTTAACTTATTCATTAATGACTTGGATGAAGGGACAGAATACCTTCTCAGCAAGTTCACTGTCAACATGAAGCTGTAGAGTGGTTGATACCCAAGAGTGATGTGCAGCCCTTCAGAAGGACGTTGGCAGGTTGGAGAAATGGACAAAGAAATTCAACAAAAGCAAAGATAGGGTCCTGCACTTGAGGAAGGATAACCCCAAGCACCAGTACAGACTGGGGTCCAACCTGCTGGAAAGCAGCTCTGAGGAGAAGGAGTTGGGGGTCCTGTTGGACAGCAAGCTGGGCATGAGCCAGCTGTGTGCGCTTGGGGCCAAGATAGCAAATGGTATCCTGGGGTCCCTTAGGAAGAACATTGTCAGCAGGTGAAGGGCAGCAATCCTGCCCTATTATTGTTATGGGTTTGAAAATGGTCTCTTTCGGGGGGAAGGGAGAATTCGTTGTTCATTTACTTGTTCAAAGAGGTAAAACCAGATTTTTCTGGAACATGAAGGAAAAACTGAGATCTCAGTGTTGGCAGATCTGCGGAGCTTCTCCCCCACCTTTGCTCTCCGTGTCCCAGGTAGGGGCCAAGAAGCGGCAGTGGTAGAACGACACAGGGCTGTCCCCCCTTTTTACTCACCATAGCTGTGACAGGGGACCAAGAACTCGGTATTGGTACCCCTGTGTTGTCCGGCGCTCAGCCTGGTTTTCTGTCATCTCATGTGCAAGTGGCTGGCCGGTGGGGTGGCATGGGGGTGCGGTCCTGGCGCTGCTGGGCTGCAGCTGCTCTTGCCATCCGTACTCTGGGTTGGACCAGGGGCAGCAGGCACTGTGGGCCCTGCACTGCCAAGAAGGATTGTGGCTCTGGCTGGTCCCCGGGCAGCCCCAGTCCCCACTGCCTGCGGTGGGTCCCAGCAGTGGCAGACAGATGAAGAGAGCTCACCAGGGGTCCCACAGCCCTGTCCAAGGTGACTGGATTGGGCAGCCACACGGTGGCCACTCTGGACAGCAATGAGTGGTGCCACCACCCCGGGGATCCCTCCTCTGGGCCTCAGGTGCGTGGCATTTTGGCGGGAACCGCCATTTTGCCTAGAGTGAAGATCTCTGGAAAAGGAAGGAGCCCAACTCCACCAGCCAATCGGAGGCCAGCCTGCCTGGGAAGAAGCCATCGTATTCCTGCGGGACTTCCAGGGCATAAAAAGTCTGAATACAGAAGTCCTCCCTCTCTTATGGCTTTCTCCCGAGCTGAGAGAGGCATGGGTTCCCTCCTCTCGGCTCCCAGACTGAGTGGCTTGCTTCCCCTCATGTCCATCATCGCAGGTGGCAGCACAGCGCCATTGGAGCTCCATCTGTCGCACCTGGAGACCACCAGCCAAACTGCAGGTGGTATCTGTCCCTTGGATGTCCCTGGAGGGGGGGGAGGGTGCTTTTCACTCTTTCTGTCTTGCAGCAGGCTCTGAAGGCCGGGAAATTACCATCACAGAGGTGGCTTTCCCTTCCTTCCCCTTGCTCCTCAGCTGACCAGCTGGCTTTGAGGAGCAGGGTTTTTTTGTTTGTTTTATTTTTTGTTTGTTTTGTGTTTTATATTGTGTGTGTATTTTATTCAGTGTCTAGGGATTCTGTAAGGTCTTTAGAGCCCTAGAAAAATAAATCTGTGTTTGCTGTTGCATCTCTATTTAGTCTTTTGTCACTGTTGTGTGCCCTCTAGTGGTATAGTGGTAAAACCACCACATTATTAAACCCTGGTGAGGTCACATCTGGAGTACTGTGTCAATTTCTGGGTTCCTCAGTACAAGAGAGACATGGAGCTTCGGGAGCAAAACCACTGGAAGGGCAGGAAGATGATCAGGGGGCTGGAGCATCTCTCTTATGAGGAGGCTGAGAGAGTTGGGTCTATTTAGCCTACAGAAGAGGAGACTGAGGTAATCTTATCAAGGCATACAAATATCTTAAGGACAGGCATGCAGAGGAAGGAGTCAGACTCTTTTCAGTGATGACCAGTGAAAGAACAAGGGGTAACAGGCTCAACCAAAATGCAGGAAGCTCCATTTGAATGTGAGAAAGAATGTCTTTCTTTGACACGGATGTCTGTCTTTTGACACAGCACTGGAACAGGCTGTCCAGGGAGGTTATGTAATCTTCTTCTTTGGAGATATTCAAACTCCTTCTGGACATCATCCTGTGCAAGCTGCTGTATGTGAACTTGCTTTAGGGGGTGGGCTAGAATAGGTGACCCTTTGTAGTCCCTTCCAGCTTTATCCATTCTCTGATTCTGTGATCCTATGATCTAGTTAAAGATGTCCTTGCTCAGTGCAGGATGATTTGACTAGACGGTTGTGGTGGTTTGAACCACTTTTATCACCAAGGGGGAGTGCACAACAGTGATGGAAGAGTCAACAAATCCAACAGCAGGTAACAGTTTATTGTCTAGGGACTCGACCAGGAAAAACAACTTTATGGGACTCCCCAGACAAAATACACGAATATAATAACCCGACAGTTGTGCAAAGAAAACAAAAAACCAAACTGCTTCTCAAAGGCCAGGTGGCTGACTGAGAAAAGCAGGGGAAGGAAAAGGGAAGCCACCTCTCTCTCTGATGGCCCTCGAAGTCCCTCAAAATACAAAAAAATGGTGAAAAGTACCCTCCTCCAGGAAGACCCACGGGGAAGCTAGCACTTGCGATTAGGCTGGCTTGGCTTCGGTGCTGATGGAGGTGGGTGGAGTCAAGCTGTGCGGTCTAGAACCAGGAGGAGAGGGACAGTGCTGCTCCCAGCTGAGGAGGAAGCTGAAGACAGAGAGGACTTCCGTGTTCAGGCTTTTTATGCCCTTGAAATCTCCCGGCAATTTGATGTCTTCTTCCCAGCCAAGCTGTCTTTTGGTTGGCTGGTGGGGCCGGGCTCCGCCCCTCTTTCAGTATCTTTACTCCAGGCAAAATGGCAGTTCCTGCAGAAATGCCACATGCTCAGGGCCTGGAGGCTGGCAGCTGCCGCTGGCCTTGAGGTATTTCCATGGCCACCAGCCTCACCCGCGGGGCACTCGCCACTTGCGGGGACCAGCTGCGGGCAGTGGGGGCTGCCCATGGGAGGGCCCCTGGAGGAGAGGCCCGCCGTGTCTCCCTCCCCCCCG
>VXBA01004931.1:100375-128763 GCA_013399895.1 Serilophus lunatus
GGCCCGCCGTGTCTCCCTCCCCCCAGCGCTGCGGACACTCTGTGGGATGAGTTGTCCCCGTGGGACCGGGAGGAGGGGAGTGCTGCTGGTGACCACGACATGTCCTGGCGCAGGCACTGCGCAGGCTGGAGTGCCGGTTCCACCCGCCACAAGCTTCGGCACCGCCGCCGCCTCCCACCTGGGAACAAAAGCAGGGAGGGAGCTCCGCAGACTCACTGACACTGCAATCTTGGTCTTTTCCTTCATATTTCTAAAAAAACACGGTTTTAAAACAGGGCAAATGAGTAGACCATCCTAAAACACCCTCCTAAACACCCTCCCCTCCCCCTTCCCCCCAGGAACACCCAAAAAACCCCCGAGACCCCCAAACACCACCCGCTCCCACCAAACCCTTGACAATGATCATTAAGGGTTCATTCTAACACAAATCATTCTGCGATTCTATTGTTCTATGATTCCATGAAATAGAAAAAAAGCAGAAGAGAACTTTATCTTTGTAAATAGCTTATAATGAACAAACCCTCTATCGTCAACAGTAATTAGCTTGTGCTGTCAGAGAGGCTATCTGGAAAAGTAAGCAATGTAGAGATATGTGGGTTTTATCAGTCTCTGTTGTCACTGTTAGATTTTGAATCAAATTTATCACTGTTTAAAAACTGCATTGAAGTGACATGATTTGTCTGTAGATGTAGCAAGTCTAGATTTGATAATCTGTTCATGTAAAATAGAGCCACAAACCACATTTGACACTCAGATGTTTTCCCGTGTTTTACAATTCTATTGTCTGTAACCCTTTGAAATGCAACAAATACATTACACACTTAAAAGCATATCTAAAAGCATCATGTTAAATGCCAATCAGCATTTAAAATGTTTTACATAATGGATTTTTTATGACTTTTAAATAATGCAACAATGCTGATTTAGGTTCTAAATAATATAGTATTTATTATTTATGTGAAAAAAACCAGTAGTTATTTACTATACATTCTTTATGACATTCTATAAACAATCTGAAATGGAAACACACTTTAGGAAAATGCTTATTGCAGTTCATGTAAAAACTTATAGGGCCCTCAATTCTTTTCTACGTGATGACTGAGCTCAGGCCAAAAAAAACCCCACAAATTCATAGGATGAAACTTTCCCAAATTCTCTGTCCTATTGGAGCATGATTTGAATGTTTGTGTTCCCAGTGCCATTTTAGACACAATCATATCTTTCTTGCACACCAGACCAGGTGCAGGTTTTAAGTTCCTGTGTCCAGTCTGCCAGGAGGTTGGAGCTATCACAGATATTTGATGGTTCAAATAGAAGTAGGTTTCTAAATTTAAGAATATAAATTTCTCCCTTAAAACTCTAACTTGGAAATAGTTTTTCTTGAAATCCCTTTAAATAATTTTCTTGCTTTTCTGACTATGTCTGTCCATTATGCAGCCCAAACAATAGCTGGTTGGTTGCACATTCTGAAGGGAAAATGTGGTTTTTCATTGCCTAAGCTTGAGTGGGTTTATTAAATAGAATTTTTCTTTCTTGGAGCAAAGAAAGTAGTATTTCTGTGTAAACAGTAACATATTTCTAATTTTCAAGTAAAAAACCAACTGTTATTCCATTTTGTTAGGTTGTGGTGTTTGTGTGTGTCCTCTGTGTGTCAATAGCATCTTAGCCTCTTGGGAGTATTCAAACGGCTTTCAGATTAAATAAAGCGTGCCTAGGCAGCTACCAGGGCATGATGTTTAGATTGTCATATTTTAATTGTCTAGCTCAGAACTAGAAAATTTCAGCTTTCACTGTCCAAGAGATTTTCTAAATCTGGCTTAAGTTCCCTAGTTAGGAAAAAATGGAGTAGATGGAAATAATATTTATAATATTTTTATTTATGGTGGTTGTTTGTTTGTTTTTGACTGGAGAGGTGTTACAAAGTTCATTTATATTTTTAAAGACATTCTGATATCAGTTTATTAAGAAGAACTCAGTTTCAGGTGTTCATGTTTATAAATAACAGAAAAATATGTTATAAATTTCTTTTTTAATTCTCATTCTGCATGGAATGGACTTAATTCTGTGTCATAGTTTAAATCCTTTTGTGAATTTATGTTCAGATCACATTACACAGCTCGAGGTGGAGGGCCAAACTGAGAAAGGAAAAAAAAAAAATGTTTAAAAATTTTGTCTAGGAGGGAGATAGCTGGTAATTACACAAAAAAGCGCTATTAGTTACCAGACTACTAGTGTAGGGCAAGGTGGAGTATCACCTTGAGCTGGAGGAGGGAGGGAGAGCACACTGGCTGCTTGCTTGGATGCCAGCTGCAGAGCAGGGCGAGGTGAAGCAATTGATGAAGAAGAAGGAAAAGTTCCAAGACAATGCCAAGGCAACTGAGGGGAAATCCTCAGGTGAAGTCTCATGAGAGCTTAAGAGAGTAAACCTGGCAGAGATTCCACTTTCTTGCTCTTGGGCTGAGACTGCAGCTGCTGCCTGCTCCCTTGCTTCTGGACCCATACCGACCTTGTGAAGGGCATGTCCATGCCATTTCCATGTACCTGTTGCCAGTCATCCATACAAGTGGCACTCCAGTTCCCCAGAGCTGCTTGGGGATATTCCCCTAGAATTCCACAATTCTGCCCCCACCTGTGTCCACCTGTGCTCAGAGTCCATGCCTGCAGCAGCCAGTCTGGCAATTCCCTTCGTGTGTCTTTAAATGATTAGTGCAAGCTTTTTTCCTAGCCTCCCCTTCCTGCATGATTTGGTCATGGATGAAGACATGAAGTTAAACTAAAAGAGAAATCATTCCTATAAAGGGCTGTGCCTTCTTTCTCAGCTTGGGACCAGGCCAGTTTTAAATAGCATCCATCTGTCTGAGTTCTGATTTAATGTAGGTGCCTAACCATTTATTGCACAGATAAACTGTTTCCGCAATCTTCACTTTAACACTTCACCACATTTACAGACAGGGAGACCATATTAAATATCCACAGGCAGTATTCACTGTAGTATTCCTACTTCTGAGCTTCTGAGATTGCAGCCTTGGTAAGGTTTTTATGTTATTTGGTTTTGGGATCAATTGGGTATTTAAGGAGAAATATCCACAAATTACAAATACTACTCATGCTGATGTCCAAATGAATCATGCACATTATAATCCTTTCCAATCACTGTAACTATCTGTGCTAAAAGAATAAGAAAAACAAGTGGTAATTAAGAGAAACTGAGGCCAAAAGGTTATGAGACATGTTGAGAATATATTTCCTAGATTTGATTGTATTTTCCAGAGGTCACATAGGAGTTAGTCAATAGGTCCCCCAGGGAAACTGACCACTAGGAAGAGACTGAGTAAGCAAAATCTGTCCAACTGTAAGTGAACATCAGGTTTGTGACCGCCTGAGGATTGTGAACACATATAAATATATGGATCCTGATGAGACGCATTCCAAAGTGCTGGGGGAATTGACTGATGTGGTTACCAAAACAATCTGTATTATACTTGAAAAATCATGGCATTTAGGTAAAGTCCCTGGTGACTAGCAAAATGGAAACATTGTATCAATTTCTAAAAAGGGTAGGAAGGAGGGCCCTGAGATCTATCAACTTGTCAACCTCACCTCTGCTCCTGGGAAGATCATGAAAGAGATCCTCTTAGATGTTATGCTAAGGCACATGGGGAACAGGGGTGGTGATTCAGGACAGCCAGCACAGCTTCACCAAGGGCAAGTCCTGCCTAACCAACATAGTATTCTCCTAGAATGATCTAACTGTGTCAATGGGCAAGGGAAGGGCTTCAAATGTAATTTCTCTGGAATTCTAAAAAGCCTTTGACACAGTCCCCACAACATCCTTCTGTTTAAACTGAAGACACATAGATTTGTTGGATGGATTGTTCATTGGATGAAGAATTAGTCGGACGGTCACATTCAGAGTGCAATGGTCAACGGCTCAATGTCTGTCTAGATAGAGTTCAGTGACAAATGGTGTCCCTCAGATTTCCATACTGGAACAAGTACTTTTTAATATCTTCATCAATGACATAGACAGTGGTATTGAATGAACCCTCAGCAAACTTGCAGATAACACCAAGCTGAGTGGTGCATATGACATGCCTGAGGAATGATATGCCATGCAAAGTGATCTGGACAAGCTAAAAAGGTGAGCCCAATAGGATTAACAAGGTCGAGTACAAGATGCTGCACATATGCAAGGGCAACTCCCAGTATTACTACAGGTTAGAGGATGAATGGATTGAGAACAGCCCTGCCAAGAAAGACTTGGGGGTGCTGGTGGATGAGAGGCTGTGCATGAGTCAACAATGTGTGCTCTCAGCTCAGAAAGCCAGTTGTATCCTGATTTATTTCAAAAGTGGTGTGGCCAGTATGCTGAGGGATGTGATTCTGATCATCTACTCCATTCTCATGAGAATCTACCTGGAGTACTGAATCCAGTTCCGTGGTCTTCAGCACAGGAAGGACATAAACCTGTTGAAGTGAGTTCAAAGAAGGGCCATAAAAATGAGCAAAGAGCTGGAGCATCTCTCCTGTGAGGAAAGGCTGAGCAAGTTAGTATTGTTCAGCCCAGAGAAGAAAAGTCTCTGTGGAGACATGGTTGCCTTTCAATACTTAAAGAGGGCTTATAAGAAACATAGGGACAAACTTTTTAGCAGGGCCCGTTGCAATAGGGCAAGGAGTAATGATTTTAAACTAAAATAGGGAGGATTTAGGCTAGATATAAGGAATAACGTTTTTCCATGGCAATGGTGAAACAGTGGAACAGGTTGCCCAGGGAAGTTGTGAATGCCCTATCACTAGAAGTGTTCAAAGTCAGATTGGATGAGGCACTGAGCAAGATAATCTAGTGGAAGATGTTTCTATTTATTGCAGGGAGTTTGGACTAGGCATTCTTTTAAGCTCCCTTCAAACCTGAAATATTCTGTGATCCTATGTATTCTATCCACCAAAACGAGCTGCATTTTGTGTCCCAAGTTTTAGCAATGCATCATGTGTAGATCAAATTTCAGTAACACAGACATCTCAGGAAAAAATCACAATGTTGTTACTTTAAAACAACTGTCTGCTATAGTTTTCTTTCACAACTGCATTATTTTTAGCTTCTAATCTTTCAAGATGTCTTTAGGTAGTTAACTCCCTTTTGTAGATCTATAGCATATGCATACACTATTTTTAATTATACAAAGATCCACTCTCTGCTTTCAGACAATGTCTCTCCTAGTATCTTCATTTTCCTATGGCTTCTTTGTTCATTTTTTACTTTTCAAGGAACATGGACCTTAAAGCAACACTGTCAGTCATCTAAGCTTAGTCCTCTGCTATTGTGAGCAACTGCACCATAAAGTCCCTCTTAAGGTCAAATCCAAATTTACACATGACCAGTTTATACTCGTTTATGCCTATTGGTATTTTAAATTATTGCTTTTATCTTAATATTTTCTCATTTTATTTACAAGGAATAATTACATCTGCTATTAACTTCCATTAAGCTAAGCCAAAATCCCCAGATACTTTCTTAGAGTTCAGTGCCATGCCAGCTTAAACCCTGCCTGTCCCTCGATCCTCAGTCATGTGTGCTGTGAGTAGTAACTGGCTTTCATGCTGTTGTGCACTAAGCCAGTTTAGAGAACTAAACCAAAAGCAAACTAATAGTAAGTAAAAAAATGATTGTCTAATTCTTGGGGATTTTTTTCTTTCTCTTGTAAAGCGTTGTTTTCTTAGTTCTGGTCCTTGAACAGTATTATCAATGATGCACATGCATCTCTTTTAGTACAAGCAAGTCAGTATGTCAGGAAAAATTGCCTCAAGGTGCTGATTATGGAATTTTCATTTTAGATCAGATCACATGTCCTAAAGCCCCACTTTTGCTGTCTAGGCATTTATATTCTCAAATGACCTGGATCTTTTCAAGTAACTGATTTTATCTGTTCACGTATTCTTCTGTTAGAATGCTCTAACAGCAGAATATGCCTCTCTTCAAAATCACTACAGAAATTACATCTCTCAGGCAAAGAAATTCTTTTGATGATAACTTTCTAGCGGAGGTGATTGAGAAGCCAAGAAGGACAAGCGTTCTCTTGCACCTTATTCTTATGAAGAAGGAAGAATTACTTGGGGAAGGGAACGTCAGAGCTACCTTTGGTTATAGTGATCATGTGATGATAGAATTCAGGATCCTTAGAGGAAAAAACAGGGCAAAAAGTAGTTTCTCAACACTAGATTTCAAGAGAGCAGATTTTGGCCATTTCAAGGGTCTGCTAAAAACAATCCTCTGGGACATACTCCTTGAGTGAAAAGGAGTTCAGGACACCTGGATGATTTTCAAGGATCACCTCCTCCAGGCTACATAAAAGTGCAGTTCCATATGCAAGAAGTCAAGCAATTGCAGTCAGAGGCCTGCACGGACAAACTAACAGGCAAATAAACTACATGGACTCCTACTCCTGCTGAAACAGAGAAAGGAAGCATAGAGGAGGTGGAAGCTCCTCTGTGGTGGATACTGACCCAGAAAAAATGTGAAGACACTGTTTGAGCATTAAGGGATCACTTTAAGAAAGAGAAAGACCACCTAGAGTAGAACCTGGCAAGGGATGTGAAGAGCAACAGGAAGAGATTCTACAGATACATGAGCAACAAAAAGAAGGAAAGGATAAATGTGTGCCTGCTGCAGAATGTGGCAAGGAACGTGGTATCAAAGGATACGTGAAAAGCTGAGATATCCAATGCCTTTTCCATCTTGGTCCTTACTTCACATATTGCGGGCCCCTGTATCCTATAGGAAAGCACATAACAAAGACTGCTTACTGCTAGTGAACAAGGATTAGGTTAGAGAACATTTTAATGAATTAGGTGTTCATCATCCCTGAGAGGTTACACTTTTAGGGAGCTAGTTGATGTTATTACAAGGACACTCGTTATTACCTTTGATAGAGCATGGTGCTTGGAGAGCTGGAAGTTTTGGGGGACTGGAAGTGATGCTTTAAGGGATATGCTTAATATTTTGGAGAATTCCCTTTAGCTAGGTAGCTGGATAACTTGAAATGTTAAGGGCCAGAAGAGCCTGTGTTGCAGTGTGTTTGCATTCTTTCTGTAAATAAGTGGGGTAGTAAGCCAAAACATAGTTAGGCATCCAGGCTGGACATAGGTGGGGTCTGGTAACAAGGGGCCATCCTTTTGGATGCTTAAGGAACACAGTAGTAAGATGGACTTTAGTTGGATAGTATGGTGGGAGGGCACTCTGAAAGTTATAAAAATGAAGGGATTGTGATGATTGTCCTCTTTGGGTCATCAGACATCACCAGTAAATCTGCTTCTCTCCTTCACTACGTGTTTCTCAATTTTCTTATCTATCACTCTTCAGGCAACAGAAGAAAGTAAAAGTCAATCCTGTGTTCAAGAGAGACAAGAAGAAGGATTCAGGGATCTACAAGCTGGCTAGCTACACCTTGAAACCATTTTCCAATACATGAAGGACAAGAAAATGATCAGTAGTCAGCGTGGATAATCAAAGGGGAAAACTTTCCTGATCAGCCAGATGGCCTTCCACAATGAGATGACTAGGTCAGTGGGTAAGACATGAGTGTGTTTTGGTTTTTTGAGTTGTCCCGTAACATCCTCCTAGACAAAATAATGAAGTATGAACTAGATAAGCTGACAGTGAGGAGTGACTGAAAACTGGCTAAACTGATGAGTTCAGAAAGTTAGTGACAGGTACCCTAAAGTCCACTAATCATTTACTGCAGGGGTTGAAACAGAACAATAGTATTTAAGGTAATCCTTAGTGAAGGGAATGGTGGGACAGAGTATACACACAGAAAATTTGTAGATAATACAGAATGGGAGAAGGAAGTGGTTGACAGATAGGTGGTTTTACTGCCATGCAGTGGTGTCAGGAAGCTGTAAGGACTGATAGCTTCCTATGGGATAGGGAAGTGATACCCCAGAGCAATAACATAATTGGCAAAGCAGAAGCCTTACTAGACTATGCTCTGTGTGCAATGTGCTCAATGTGAAAAGCGGAGTAGACACAGAGAAGGTAGGCAGGTTCAGCCAAGAGTGTACATCATCGGACAAGTTTGTGGTAACATGATGTTAAGACAAGAAAGCCAATTCAAAGGCAAGAAATTAGTCTGCTGTGGGTAACCGGGGTCA
Source organism: Serilophus lunatus (assembly GCA_013399895.1). Classification (NCBI taxonomy): domain Eukaryota; kingdom Metazoa; phylum Chordata; class Aves; order Passeriformes; family Eurylaimidae; genus Serilophus; species Serilophus lunatus. The sequence goes on from VXBA01004931.1 coordinate 108,524, forward strand.
TGCATAATCCAGAGATCATCAGACAGAACCATTATGATGACACAGGTTCAAAGTTTAGCTGGGAATTTAGGATCTGAACAAACAAGGTCCGCTGTCATGCAAAATATGTTTTGCTGGAGATGTGTAATTTTACAACATACCTCAGGCAGAAAATTGGTGTCTATGGCTCTGGTTAAATGGAACTTCTGGGTATATGGACAGAAGTTGGAGGGTCCAGGTGAGATGGATAAGGTACATGAAGGCCTACTTCTGCCTTCAAGACCATGAAAACATGAACTTCATGAAGTTAATAAGGGGAGATATGAGAAAACACCATGGGCTGCCACCTGTTAGATTTGAGCTGGTTCTGTTGGATCCACGATGGACCTGCAACTGATCAAAGCTGAATGAATAAGTGATGTTAGTAGTGTCGCTCACAAAATATTTAAGAAAGGGTAAAAAACACTGAGCAGCAACAGCTGAGAGAGATGAGTAAGAAAATGTGAGAGAAAGTCTTGCAGTCCTTTCCCTCTTTCTGTTGAGAAAGAGGGAAATGAGGTGCTCCAGGCACCACAGAAGAGATTCCTCTGAAACCCAAGGAGGACCACACTGTAGCAGACAACCTGTGGATCCCATGCTGGAGAATATGCCCTGGAAATTGTAGGCAATGGAGACCCCATACCAGAAATGTCTAAGAGGAACTCATGCTGAAGCTGTCCATGCCTGAAGGACTGCACCCTCTGGAAAGGATCCATGATGAAGCAGTTCTTGAAGAACTGCAGCCCATGGGAAGTAACCATGTTAGAGAAATTTGTGAAAGTCTGTACCCCGTGGGGGGAACTCCATAGTGCTGCAGGGGAAGAGTGTGAGGAATAAGGAACAGTGGAGACCACATGTCATGAGCTGACTGAAACCCCCCTTTCTTATCCCCCTGTATTGCTCAGAGTTCAGGAGGTAGAAGTGCCAGGAATGAAACTGAGCTGCGGAAGAAAGGAGAGGTGAGGGAAAGGAGCCTTTAGTTTATTTCTCACTGTCCTAGGAACAGAATTGGGAATAAATCAACTGGACACACAGTTTTTTCTCTTGATAACCAGTAGACTACCTGTACCCCCACAAAACCTGAGTAGATTTTCTGCTTGCAGGGGACTTTGAAAGAGGTGAAAAAAACCACAAGGAGTCATATGAGAGTTTTCAGTCTTCCAAATTTTACATTCAAACAAATCCAAATTTATGAGCACAGCTAAGTGAAATTTGGCTTCAGGAGTGGAAAAAACTCAAGCATTTTATTGACTACAATGCCACATCCAAGATGCCTCAATGTCAATACAACAACTTAGCATATTGCAATCTTTGAAAGTGGTTTGAATTCAAGGAATTGTAAAGTTTAACTCAGTCAACTTTGGTGTTTTTTTTTTTCAATGTAACCATGTACTTTTATCCAGAGATAACATGATAGTCTGACCATGTTGAGTATTTGCATTTTAGTTTTCTATGTATTTTCTTTCATTTAATCTTCATAATGAATATTAACAATTTATGAAACTTTTTAGAAAGTCAAAGATATTTAATCATGTTCTTCATTAATATATATATAAGTAATTTCAAGTAAAGTCCTACTTGATCTGGAACGTATTATTCCAGTGAAACAAAATCAAAGCCAAATTATGACTAATTTCTGATTTATTGAATGCAGTTGTTCAGACACAGTATCAAGTTTAATGAAGAAAAAAAAAAAGGCATAATTATTCCCTTAAGTGATACATTTAGTCTTCTTGAAACTCTTATCTGAAAAATAATTTTCCTCTTAATTTTATAATTTTCTGATTAAATTTTTCACTTCTATATAAAACGGGATATGAATTGGTTATCCTTGCATTTAACAGTAAAAGCATGGCTGTGTAGTAGGTTGAACTCAACCAACAGTCATATACCCACACAACTGCTCACTCTCTTCCCTCTACCATGGGACATGGAGAAACTTCAAGGAAGATGAGAAGCTTCAGGGATTTAGATGTTCAATAGATGGGAAAAAAACTGTGCATTGAAGAAAAGGAATTCATTCACTGTCAGCATGCAAATATTCAGTCACTTCCAGGAAAGCAGGAATAATGGTTACTTAGGAAGTCAAATATCTGTTATGAGTGATCCTCTCCCTCCTCCTTTCCTTGAGCTTTTATTGCTGAACACATCATGTAGTATGGAATAATTCCTAGGTCAATGCTGTGTCCATTCCCAGCTTCTTGTGTATTTTCAGCTAATCCCTAAAAGGGAAGAAAGAGAGCAGAGTGAGCAAGAGAGCCTCGATGCTGTGCAACCACTCCTTAGTAACAGTCAAAACACTATGTTACCAATATTGATTTATTCACAAATCTATGTTGCTATGAAGAAAATTAACTCCATCCCAGCCAGGCTCAGCACTGACTAAGTAGGATTTCTCATTTCTTTCAAGCATGGTGGTCTTCAAAAGCTACTAATAGTTTATCATCCCTAGTATTATTACACAAGGTTATCAAAGTTGAGATTCCTATTGAAGCAAATATTGTATAAATTTATATTCAATAAGTGCATATAACACTATGCCTACAGAATAACTGAAGAACTCGTCCAACAAGTGGTACTAAACAATTTAATAACTCATATTTCTAGTATCTTTCTAATACCTTTTCAGCATTCTATTAGTTTTACCACAATGATATAATAAAAAAGATCAGATCCCAGTTGTATGAAGAATGAGCTTTTGTGTGCAGTTCATGATGTGACAACCTTTTTAACTACTAAAATCTACAGCAGAATCCCTGGGAAAAACAAATAAACAAACACACACACACACCAGTGGCCTTGCTGAGGATTTAAATTACCATTTCCATTATAGTATAAATATTAATTTCCTAATAACAGTTTTAAAGCAAATCTCAGAGTATCAAAGTCTAGGAACATCTCTGGGAACCTGAGATATTTTATATATACTAAAAGGACAGAAAGTGAAAAAGATTTTGGGAGAGGAAAAAGTGCAATGAATGTACGTGTATCACAGTCCATAAATAGAAAGGTGTTGGTCAAGTAGAATTCCTCCTTAGTTATCAATAACTTCTAGAGACTTTTGCAAGTGACATTTATTGCTTTACATGAAAGTTCTTTAATTGTCTAGTATCACCAGAGGCCAAATAACCCAAGGTTATCTCAGTTAATATTGAGGAATGGCAATCTGAGCCACTAAGAAAACAGGAGTTTTACTCTAAGAAAGAATCGTGTGAAAGAGCACTGAGTGATATCATGCTTGTAGAGTTAGAGAAGGTCAATATCACAGTAAATGTAAAAACTCATATAATTTTGATTTACAACTTTGAAAAAGAGAGGTGTTGCAGGGAGATGTTGGCTTTTCAACCTCACCACAGCAAGTGTCAGAAGAGCGATGAGGACAGAGATTACCTAATTTACAGCATTCTGTTCTAGCCATTAAGCTTTTAAACAGCATTATTTCAACTAATGGAAACCCATTAGCTTTTTGGAGTGTCATTTAATGTTAGAAGAGCAGATCGCTAAAGAACAATTGAGTTTCTGCAGCATATTTTTTATGACTTTTAATTAGGAATATGTCCTCAAATAAACTCATAAAACCTATGTCTCTCCTGCTTAAAGTTCTTTAGGTCATAGGCTTTTAAAGTGCTAATAAATTTCTGCTAGCAGACATCATCTCCTGAATCTTCAAGCAAAATTTTCCTCCCAATTATTTTATTTATTTTTGCATTAGGGGGTGTCTTGTTATTTCATACATTATAATTGTGAGTCCATTGACCTTCACAAGTGTTAAAAGTTTATAGGGTTTCCAATGATCAACTACACTACAAAATTCACTTTTAATAATCATATAAATGTCAGTATGTAGTCTAATATAAATAATAATAATTAACAAATAGTACAATACTGTTTAATTGAAATTAATTTACTGTGCATCTTTTCAATTTCAATAATTACACATTTTAAGTACTACTTTAGAGGAATCTTAGGAAAGATTTGTTTCTTTGTCCCCTTCCAAAACCGAAAACGTATCTAAATTCAGACTTCTCTAGGAAGAATTAGCTAATGAATAGTATAGCTAAATTTAAAGCATAACATAAATTTGTAGTTATACTATTTCAAAGGAAGAATTTCCTGTTGCTACCTGATTTGAGTTAATTTATATCGAGTGTCAGAAACATGATTATAATATTAAGATAGAACAGAATGAGGAGCAATTTTGGGAAACACAGAGAACCATTTCAGAATAGATGTATTCAGTAGATAAATAAATATATGTATGTTTTATCATATAATCAATATTTTGAAAGAGAAATTGTACAGGCAATATAAATTTAAAAAGCAGAGTACTAGAAAATAGATTATCCCTACAACATCTTTGACTGAAGTAACTTTCAGGCTATCATCAAATACATCAGTTTTATATTATTTAGGCGTCAACAGTAGAAATTACGAATAGAATTGTTTTTCCTGTAAGAACACTCTGTCAGAGTGACAAAATAGGATGCTGAGTGACAAAATAGGATGAGCTTCCTAGATCTGCATATTCACTGGAGGTGCTTATGTGTGATATACATGAAATGCTTATTATGGCATGCATGTTTATTGGAGATCCATTTGATGCTGCGGGAATTAGGATCTCCAGCATCTAAAGGGATGTAGTATTACCCATATTATCCCCTCTTTCTTTACAATATGGCTCTAGTAAATGAAATTTTAGTGATACATTAGTCTAAATGCCTTTCTTAATGGGATCATAATGAACCAGCAGCACAGGTAAACAATGCATGCCTGAAGACTGGTTTAAAATTATCATCACAGACAAGTGTAATATCAGCAATCCACCAGTATGGTCAGTCACAAGAAAAATGACAGAGAGGAATGGGAATTCTCCATGTCCCCTTCTTTACACTGAAACTGATGGATGATCTTGAAAGGAAAAGGAGAGTTTATGAAAGAGTTGGATGGAAAGCACGTTAGAGGTCTAGCACTGGCAGCTAAGCCATTGCATGAGTAAGAGAAATTGATGGTGCTCAGTTAAATCGCTGCCTTCTGTTACAATGTATAGGGAAGCATTATTCTCATGATTGAAGTGTCGACATGGCATGGAGAAGACAGGGGAAAGGACAATATTTCCTTGGCAGCAGATTAGGATAACCCTATTTATTGGACTATCTGGGTAAAGTGTCCGGGCAACTCTTTGACATAGCAACAATAAAAACATATCCTAGTAAGTAATGGTACTTGGTGCACTTTGTATACTCTGTTGAATGTTCTTGTGATTGGCTTTTTTTGATCACTATAGATGAGTGGCTATGGAATAAAGGTTTCAGATCTTTGGAAGGGCAGCATGATTGAGCAGGCAAAACATCAGAAAAAAAGCTAGAAGATTCCCCAGGATCCTACTTATTCCAACAGTATGGGCTGTGCTCAGTTATACCTCACAGATATATCTGGTATTCCCTTGTCATCTGAAGTAATTTGTTTAGAACAGTATCAAACAGAAGCAAATAAACCATTTTAATCAGTTGATTGAAGAGTAAGAAGCAAATAGTCTACACTTTCTATCCAACTCTAAATTGCAAAAGGTAAATGTTGATAACTCATAAAATTACATGCTAAGAGACCAGTGGAGGGGTTGAGTCAGGTTGGGAGGCAACATATTCACAAGTCAATCGATCTAAAGAGTGTAAGGGTGTTCCTTTTTACTTTTTCCTACTTCTCTCCTGTTTCTGGGAGCAACTCTGAAAGTCACATTTCTCCTGTTCCTTTCAGAGCTCAAAATGTGTATATTGAAGAATGTCTACATCTAAACTTTAAGTGGCATGGAGTAACAAACTTGAAATAGTACAAAAATTTACAGCAAGCACTACCAGAAGAATATAAATTTACTGTCTTGTTTAAAGATAAAAATTATATTCCCTCTGCCTTCTATATCTAACCTTATTTTGAATACCTGAAGTTAAATCCCCTCCTGGTTGGATTAATGGTTCTGGTGGTACATTTTTGAAAGCTGACTTTTTGGGCCTAATTTTGAGAGTTTTAAAGTTAGCATAAGTAATTCTGTCTCTGTAAAGCTCGAAGTCAGCCTGGAAAATTTCTGTCTGAAAAGCAAAAAGTAAATATCCTTGTTTCTCAAAACATGGTTAGAACTTTCTCAAAATACATCCGTAGCTTCGCACAAGCTAAAGTGGCCTAAATTTCTCGCACAATAACAAGAGATTTTCCTTTATCTACCAGATGTTGTTTTTGCAGAGCCTTTCTCATGCCTTTCTGATCATCAGCTTTGTTCAGTATCAAAATAATACTCCGAGTTCTCAAAATAAAGACAGATGACCTAATGTTTCAGCTCATCCAACAAGTCAGTCAAAAACAACCATGTGGACCAATAAAGATGTAACATACTAGTTTCTAAGAAGTATAAAAAGCTGTAAGTTTTCCCATTAAATGGCATCCTGGACGAAACCCTGTCTCCTGTAACTGCTGAGATCGCCAGCCTTAATGACAACAAATGTTAACTGACCTGCAGGCTTTTATGAGGTCAGAATTTCAGTTATATAAACTTTCCTATTAGAAACTGGACAGGACTCCCAATATCTCTTCCCTATGTTTCTTTATTGTTATTATTATTTAGTTGATAGAGTTTTTGGGTTTTTTTCTTGTTTTGTTTTTTTTTTTTTATTTATTTATATATTTTGCTTTTCAGAGCAAACCAGAGTCCCAGAATACTAAGTTTTATTAAGAAATTATCACATTCATATTTCAAAGGCAATGACAAACTGAAGTCTCACAGCTTCAAATATTGAAGGCAACACTTACTTAATATTCAAAAGTGTCAAAACATTGTCTTTGCCTCCCTTCACTTCCTCCTTTGCATTGTTTTTATATTCAAAGCTTCTAAGCGTGGCATGTGAGAGGAAATTTAACAAGATTTGATTCTTCTAAAAAAATTGCAAATAAAAAGGCAAATATTTCAATTTAAACCACTTGAGAAAAATATGAGAAAAATATATATTCTCAGTATGAGAAAAATTATCCTTTTACTAGAAATATGACAGCAATTTAGAAAGATTAAATCATTAAATCTATATAGGTTAATGGCAATGTATCTCGCATATTTGGCCTCAGCTGGTGAAAATACCAACTTATTTCTTTGAATTTACAGAAATATTGATCTTTGAGTTATTGAAAAAATGAAAAATACAGTTATTCTTGTACCACAGTGTCAAATGGTTCTCATTATTTCTTTTAAATGGAATCTGTTTTGATAATGTCTAGCTGAGGGCTTGCTCCCATACCTAGAACTTTAAATGGTGCAGGACCCAGACAAAAAAGCTCTATTTAATACCACCACTTTTATTCTTTTGACAGATGCAAGTATACTGAAACTCTTTCAATCCTTTTCTGAAGAACGTGAGATTTTATATATGCTTACGTTTAATGTGAGAAGCTTTTTTTCTAACTTGTTTCCAACTTAAAAGACATTTTTTCCACATTCATGTATTTTTATTTTTACCTCATAGTAATACAAACAGATGGAGTATAGCAGGCAGATACTTTGTTGTACACTCAAAACCTTTTAATGAGCAATAAAATACATATTATATGCAAAACTAAGAATTTATTTTTAGCATAATATAAATTTTAAACCAAAGAATTGCTACTGTAAATCTAATTGTTACAAGAAAAAACATTACTGAATAAAATATTTACCAGAGTTAAAATGCTTATGCACATAATTTGTGCTAAGAACAACATGTTGTGATCCTCACTTCAATATTTGTTTTTTCCTAATTCTGAACCTACATATTTCCTGATGAAAAAAGAGGGGCAATTGCAATACTCCATCACTGTTCATAGATTTTTCCAGGAGGATATATAATGAGATTTTCTAAAAAGTAGATGCCTAAGTATAATATTACTCTCCATATATTGAGTAGAGGGAAATTGGTTCTTTCAAAACATATTTGTTATGAAAGAAATCGTGCTTCTTCCATCAGGTAGGTATCTGACATAATGCTGTCTGAAGATGACAATTTCTCTCAAATAAGTAGTGAACCTAAAGTGGTCATCAGACCTGGATGTCTAAGTTTCAAATTAATTTGCCTATGTACCATTTTAAGCACACTAGGTATTGAAGACTCCTGTAGGGTATCACAGTTGCGTTATGGGACCTTGTGTAGTGCTCTTCTGGAAAAGAGATGAGACTCTTCAATGCCGCTCAGCAGAGATCTATTTGATACCTCGAAAAAACAGACAACTGAATCTCACCAAGTATGGTTATGTTGTAAAAGGTAGATATATTACCAAAATACTTCAGTTCCTTTAAGTAAGATCTTACTCTTGTAGATTTTGCTCCGTTGCTTACTGATACAGAAAGTGATATTTAAAGAATAGTTAAGACTGGAAGGAAACTCAGATGGTGTCAAAGCTGTTCAAGCTTTGAAGAGTTTGTGCAAGGCTTTATCCAATCAGCTCTTCAGAAAATTCCACCAATGGAGACTATCGATTTCTCTGAACAAACTGTTCCACTGTCTGTCTTTTCCTCTCCTTATATTCAGTCTGAATCTTTCTTAATTAATATCTAATGTCTCTCATTCTCCAGCTACACATGTGCTCATCTCCTTGCTAAAGACCCCATAAGCACCTCAGGACTGCTGAGAGAGCCTTCCACTAACCATCTCATCTCCAGCCTGAAAAAGACCGCAGTCTCTCAGCCACTTTTCAGAGACCAGGTGTTCTGACCCTAACCAACCTGATGGCTTCACCTTTTACTATCCTATTTCATTGCCGGGTGGAGGGGGAAGATGTGTGTCTTCGCTTCTAAAGGTGTGATTCTGCATTTGTTAATACTGCATTTTATAAGATTCCATCTGGTACACTTCTCCAGACAGAGTACCTCTAAAAGGTATTACTGCCTTCTGTCATATCAACTTGATCCCATCAAGTTGATTCTTGTCATCTAAGAACTTGATGACAGCAAACTGTATCATCTCCTCCAAGCCATTTGTAAGGATGGTAAACAGGAGCTGAAAGAAATCCACTGTGCATATGCATTCTGTGTATGCATTTTCAGGAAGTGTATTTGAAAATTCATGGCAGTGACCAGAAGTTACAGGTGACTGGAAAAAGAGAAATGTCACTCGTATTTTTAAAAAGGGGAGAAAGGAAGACACAGGGAACTGGAGACTGAGTGAGTCATCTACCTCACCTGTGTGTCTGGGAGGATCATGAAGCTCATGGAAGCGACGTTAAGACAAGATGATCTGAGACAGCCAGCACAGCTTCTCTAAGGCAAATCATGCCTGACCAACCTAGTGACCTTCTATGATTCTTCTATTACAACAGCTGACAAAAGAAGATCAACAAATGTCTTCTAACTAGATTTCTGTAAGGTCTTAGACATGGGCCCATATGACAATCTTATCTCTGAATTGGAGAGATATGGAATGAAGAATGACCTATTAGTTGGATAAAGAATTGGCTGTATGGACATAGAGAGCTGTGGTCAAAGGCTCTATGTCCAGGTGGAGGCCTCTGATTAGTGGTGCCCCTCAGGGCTCTGTCTTGAGGTCAGTGATCTTTAATATCTTTATCAATTACACAGAGAGTGAGATCAAGTGCACCTTCAGCAAATTTGTAGAAGATACTAAGGTGAGTGATACAGTAGACAAAACAGAAGGAAAGAATATTATCTGGAGGACCTGGACAAACTCAAGGAGTGGGAACCTTATCAAGTTCAACAAGTCCAAATGAAAGGTCCTGCACCTGGATCAGGGCAATGCCAGACAGGAGTGCAGAATGGCAGAAGAAGTCATTAAGAATAGCCTTGTGGATAAGGACTTGAGAGTTCCAGGGGATAAAAGCTGGACATGATTCAGTAGTGTGCACTTGCAGCCCATAAAGCCATTTGAATCCTGGGCTGCCACAAAACAAGTGTGACCAGCAGATTGAGGGGGAAAATTCTGCCCTTCTACTCTGCCCTCATGAAATCCCACCTGAAGTATTGAGTTCCGGTGTCAGATCCAGCAAAGGAAAGCTATGGACCTGTTAAAACAGCCCATGTAATTGTCACTGTTTCCAAGGCACTTCTCTGAAGTTCATACAGTTGAAATATGCTTTATTTTGCACTATATTTAAAAAAAAATATTCTGGAAAACAAAAGGTTTTGTATAAAAGACAAGCATGAGTTTCTATATATTTCTACTCTTCCTGCTTCAATTAATTCAGCTGTGCATTTTTATTTATATTTAACTGCATTCAGACACACATTTCTTTATGTAACTGAAACAAGAAGAAAATTCAGAATTATATAGAGGCAAAAGTCTCTGGCATCAGTTTAGATTCGGAGGCAATTTTCCAAGCTTTTTAAGGTTGTGGTCCTTTCCTCTTCCTTATGTCTATTTTCTATTTCCAAAATCTGAGATTTTTTAGGGGCAAAGAAGCTGTTTGATTTGGTTTTCCTCCATTGATACCGAGGCTTTATAGGCTGAAGTTAAGAAATATAGGTGCTGGGAAGAAGAAATGAAACAGAAGAAATAGAAGAACATATATTTCCATGAGTTTGCCTTAGAAAGAGAACAAATTCATTCTAGAGTCACTTTACAGAATAAATTCCATTTTAAAGCACATTTGAAGAAATTATATGGGAAGTAGATGGATCTGCAGCTACAATGCAATAATATTTTCCTAGGACTATAAGTTAGTGAGGTTGCTCAGCTAATGGTTAGCCACAGGAACTCAGATGTCACCACACATTTCTCCAAGATCTAAAGCTTTGATGTTTAAAATACAATGGAAATTTATCTACACAGATGTGTTCTCAATAAAATAATAGGCCCTAAGGTATAATGTGACTATTAGTACTGAGCTCAGAAAACTGAAATTGTAAATACATTACTGAAAAAAAATACTTCAAAATAACCATGAATGCTCATGATTTATCAGTGTTTTCATCCATGTGTATTATATGTTTAAATTAATATTCCCCACACTCCAGTAACTTCAAATTCTTAGTGCCAATAAATTATCTTAGAACTAGTGTAATTCTAATTTCAGAAAGAAGATCCAATGAGGCATTTTGTAATTAATAAGATTTTCTAAGAAAACCTAGGAAACATCATCTCCTTTAAAATAAGTTTTGACAAAAATTAAAATACTGTGTCATAGAACCACAAAATTTGATGTTGGAAGGGACATACTGAAATATTGTAGTCCAACCTCCCTGTTAAAGCAGAATCAGTTACAATAGGTCAGCCAGAAAAGTGTCCAGTCAGGGTTTGACTGTTTCCCCATATGTTGACTCCAGAATATTTGGGCAGCCTCTTCATGCATATGAGAACACTAGTTGTGATAGGGTTCTCTTTAAATCAGATGAAATATTATAATCTTTCATTTCTGCTGTTGTCTGTCATCCTATCAGTAGGCAGCAGAAAAAAAAACCCTAGCTCTGCCATTTTCATTATCTCCCATTTTGTCATACACATTGATAAAATCTATTGTGGCCCATTCTCCACCCCTCCCTACACAAAGCCTTCTCTTTTCCAGGCTTAATAAAACTAGATGCCTCAGTCTTTCCTTAACTGAATGATGCTGCAGCCCCTTCATCACCTTTGCTAGACTCACTCTATTTAGTTCTCTGTTGTACTAGGGAGGCCAGAACTCAAAAGAGCACTCCAGTTTCAGCCTTACAAATATGAAGTAAATGATCATCTCCTTTAACCTGACAAAAACATTCTATCTAATACAGACCAAATGGAAGAACAGCCAGGAGTAATAGTAGAGAGACATGGATAAGCCTTAATAACCTCTCCATAGCATTCCAAATTCAAGCCCCTGGCAAGCAGTAAACCTTTTTAGGTGAGGAGATAGCTCAACAGATGGGGGCCATCATTCCTCACAGCAGTCTCCTACCAATGCCACTGTTTCCTTCTACCAATCCTGAATGGATCAGACCCACCTGCCAAAAACATTCAAAGTTATAGAATTCCCCATTCCTCGCTAGTTATGAGGACAGCGAAGTTACTCTGTGACTGCAGGTCACGAGGTAGGATAGGAGTCTTCCTCCTGGTGTGAGAAGTCATCACTTTCATCATGATGGGAGTTTCAACTCTCAAGAGTTCATAGGCACAGGCTCTTCTTAACCCTCCACTACAGTTGGAGGTTTTAGCTCTTGAAGCCTCAGAGATGATCTAGACAGTCTCTAATTTCTCTAATGGTGCAGTCTACTGACTTCCCTCAGTTCTTTAAAAAGGCAGTACAGCTTCTTAAGGTTCATGCACCTTTTGCAGGCTAGAATAGGATCTGCCCCAGACTGAACAAAAAGCCTGCAGCTTGAGCCTTGCAGAAAGGCATCCTCCTTCTGAAGCTCCATTCAGGTCGAAGAAACTGATCACAAAGGGACAGTTGCTTCATCTGTGGGTTACATGTTTTAGCAGATGACTACTACAGCTAAAGGCAAGTATGTTGGAAAGAGAGAGTTTATCTACCCTTTCTTCACATTCTTCTGCTTCATCTGCCAGCTTCAAGTAGTGAAAGGGAGAGGATGCTATTCTTATCCTTATCTTACAGTAGCAGAATTATTTAATTCCTAGGCTTTAATACTTAAATCACGTATAAATTTGGAAAAGAAAATCTAGAGACAGCAGGTTATTTGACAACTAATTTGCTTGTTTGTTTTTTTCTTTTTCTCCTGAGCAAGATGTATGTTCACTTTGGTTTTGGATAATGCAGACAAGAAATAATAATAAAGAAAATAAAGTATTTCCCTTTATGGCTTAGGGCTTTTTATTAGACAGTATTCTAATCCTAGCATTAAATAAATAAATAGCAACTATACTAAGTAAATAAACACAGTGTTTAGCCAGATGTTTATTTCAATCAGTTCTGTGATGTAAAATACAAAACTTACACTATAGCTACTGCAGTTGATGAGCTTCAGAAATGTTTCAACTGTACAAACAGAATATGGGATATATTTCATGATGGCTTTCACTTATTTATCTGTGATAAAGTCAGATACTATACACAAGTCTAATTCCTCCATTCATACAATTCCAATGAGGAAAACACTAAACTCATGAAAATTTTTTTACATTGATTTCAATTGGCCAAGATCTAAACCAAGCTTAAATTTAAGAATTATTTCAATGACTCATCATTACTGGTAAGTTAAGTGTTTGATCATCATAAATTTTATTTCATCACACTTATTTATCTTTTTTTTAACACATATTTAATATCTCCACTATCTCCATAGATTCTTTTAGGTCATGTTTCATTTAATATGCATAGACATGAGATGAGTCACTGAAGGGAGCCTGGGCAGTCTCAAATTTACGGATTTCCATGTAAACAGCTGTATTTGGTTATATAAATCTCATCCATATGGCATGCTTAGTTTTATTTCATTTTCCAGTGGGATCATTTTAAATTACAGTAGCTGTTTAAACAGTTGAAATGTATTGGCTTAATAGGCACTTTGGGGAAAATACTGGAAGTAGATAAATGTGTTAGACAGCAGGAGTTTAGGCATAGATAAGGAAAGGCATAAGCTAGAGAGCAGAGAGGGTTAGAAAATGGAGAGAGGGAGAGGGGAATAAGAAATGCAAAACACTATCATATTGAAGAACATACTTTGTTTTCAGATTTCTTGGACTAAATAACAAACCCTGGTCTGCAAAATAGTACCTCGCATTTTAAAGCAGAAGATCTCATCTGGGACAGGTAAACGTTGGAATGTGTAAGCTATAGATGTTGTCATATGTAGTCATTCAATTTGGTAGCCTATGTCTAGGTTATTATCTTCTTCCAAGGTTATTATCTTCTTCCAAGAAGCAGTCAGGCTCTTAAATGATATTAATATAATTGATAGAGTTCTGGATTAAAACACAGATTTACAGAGACAAGATTGCAACAAAATAGTAACATCACCATATACATAAAAATTTAAGACTGGATCATGTAAGTACTCTGCAGAACTCCATTCTTATGGTGCTGACACAAATTTTAGGGAATAGTAAACTTTAAGGAATCTTCAATAATACCAACTTAGTGAATGATGTAGACTACCTCAGAACGTTCACTGTGAGCGTGCTTGCTGTCTCCAATCCTATTTTAGGTTTATTGACATTCTCTAGAGGCAGAAATTACTACCCTATTTTGCTCCAATTTGTGGTTTGCTTCCAGTCGCATCTAGTCAGTACTGAAAGCAGCTACCTTCTCAAGAAATGTATCGAATCCGCTTTGCTGCCTTTATAAATTGTCTTTCCCATAAGGCTTCAGGAAAAAAAAAAAAAAAAAAGTTTTATATCTGTAGCCATAGCTGAATCAAATCATAATAAGCATCTTTACCAATGTAGATGAAACAGTATTTACATACACTAGAGGTAGATTCAAGAAAATTACATTTGAATGGCCTATTGAGGATAACTGTGGTTTCAATATGTGTGGATTTTTTACCTCATAGTTTTATCACACACCTCCACCTATTTCTTCTGTCACCTGGTACAGAATAACCCTGAATGACCTTTCCATGGGACCATCTATGGTAGATTAATTATTTTGAATGTTAGACATGCAAGAATTAATAATCTAAAACTAAGGCGCTCTCCATACTGTGTTGGGAAAGAAGCAGTTTTGGAAGTCATTTCTGATAACAAATGTTAAGAGCAAGGCTATCTTCTGCAGCTGCTCTGGCCCAGGACCTGTCCTGAGTGGTCTCTGGACCCAGCTTACTGCCTGAGCAACTGGGTGGATCTATGCCAATGAGCAATTGGCTGCTGTTTTCCTGTTTGCAAGTTTAACCAGCAGCAATGCTGAGCACATATTCCAGAGACACACAAAGTTGCAAACACACAGAGGACATAGACACAGCCTGTTACACAGGCGACCATAGGCAAAGGGCTGCCTTCAAGAGCACCATATTTTCATGACACACACCAGGCACAAGTCCTAACAGTCACATCCCTTCTCCTTGGGCTGAAGGCTGGATGTCACTGGTGTAACACACACACATACTCTCCAGGTGCTCTCCACAAGCACATGCACATTCACAGTTCCCCTGAACACCATGACAGGCGCTCTTCCTGCCCAACACTCTTTCTTTGATCCCATCCCCACTTACCTGCTCCATGCATTCCTCACTCACCATCTAGTCCAGCTGGGTGCTCTCTGAAACCATGCAGCACTAACACACTCCTCCCGTGGGCACCTCACACTCACATGTGCCCACTAAACACCAGCACAGATCCTGCCTGCCTGCCTGCCTATTCTTCCCAAACATGGACCTCCTACTTGGTACTTGGTCCAGCTTGGAGTTTGTCAGTGAATACACAAACACATCTCACATACACCTGGCTTGAGAAAGCCACAGGCACTTCTACCACTCCCCACCAGGCATAAAGGCGATGACCTGCATGCCCATTGTTGCTGAGCCCATCACTGTCATCACTCCCCCTGCCTCCTCCTGTCCAAGTTGCTCTTATTTCCACTGGGACAGAGTTTAATTTCTCTGGATCAGCATTGTACCAGCTACTAAGCAGAAATAATAGCTTTATCCCACCCAAACCTGGAACCCTGGTTTTGGGAACTAAGATTATTTCTGCCACCGTGATTGAACCCCTGGAACCCCATTGGCTTCCGTAGCTGATGCTATAGCCCAGAAGCCCAGCTTGACTCCAGGAGCTGGCATCCACTTCACTCATGCTAGAACCCCCCAGTTTCTGGCAC
Organism: Serilophus lunatus; assembly: GCA_013399895.1. NCBI lineage: Eukaryota > Metazoa > Chordata > Aves > Passeriformes > Eurylaimidae > Serilophus > Serilophus lunatus. The sequence goes on from VXBA01004931.1 coordinate 124,250, forward strand.
CAAGTCCTTGAAGCACTCACACACACATGGAACAGATAGTGAGGTCATGCAGGCACGGAGATAAGAACAGATTTATTAAGAAATATGAGAAGACAGCACAAACTGTTGTGATCAGGTGCAGGATTTAGTTAGATAAGCGCCCTGACCAGCTCTGATTAACATACCATCAGCCCTGGTTTACATTCTTCATTTGTTCCTCCCTGCTCCCCCTTCCTCTGCACACTGCGCATTCATACCAAACCCTTCCAGGATCCTCAGCCCTCAGGTTTTTATCCTTAGGAGCAGAAAAGTATCAGTTTGCTCAAAGTTTCTTGATACTTCATCAACTAGTGTGACTGACTCATTGTTTCTGCTTACTGTTGTTATAAATGTTAACTACATAAATTTTATGATCATCTGGTTTATCTCTCCCTTTCTTTTTCCACTCAACTGAAAAAAAAACAAATATTTTCACACCCTACATACTCTGCAGGACGAGGTTTGTTCTTATTATGACCTTGCTTATAATTTCTTGTTCAAGTCTGTCTTCCCATGTTTTGATTTATGACTGCTTTGATCAGGTACCTTCAAAGGTGAAGACGCTCTCCTTCCACACACCCTTACAGATCGATTTGGTTTAAGATATTTTACACAGCATGTGATAAATTACTTTTTAATCACATCTGTTTTTGAGAGGGCTATAGGAAGTAATAGGTGAGTGCTCTGAAGACAGTAATGGATGTGGAGGGTGCTGCAGATCTTCTTCAAAACAGTAGGAGCAATGATATAAGGAGTGCCTATGTCCTGTTATATAGCAGTCTTGGTGCTAAGTACATCAATAAAAGAGAGTGAAGAGCTACTTCAAGCACTGGAGCTCCATGATGTTAGCTCATATTCCGCCTCTGTTCTACACTGTTCAAAAAATCTTTCTCTTGAACAAATTTATTGCAGAAGGCAGTAGCTGTAAATAGTATGATTATCAGCCAGTCTGTTCTACTTCAGCTTGGAGACAGGCATCCATCATTGCCTCCCTTTCATTCAGCGCAAAAGTAGTTAATTACTATGTCCAGGTAAATGACGCTTTTTGCTATGCTAAAAACGTTTGTAGGAGGTGAAAAACGTTTGTAGGGTGTAGAGAAGATCAGTGAAGTTGCCTACTGAAAGTGATCGTAAAGGAGACAGTGGAAAACAAAAAGAGCTCTCTTCTAAAGAGAAGCTTTGCCTTCCTCTGTGGCAGGGGCAGGATGACAGGAATTCTCAAAATTTAAGAATATCCCAGGATGTCAAAATAGCTCTTGAGATAGTTCTGTTAAGACTCAGAGATCTGTACCTGAGGATTTTTGTAAAGAAAATAAATAAGCTATAAGACTGTAAATTATGTACTTTTCAAGACAATCTAAACATGATCTTATTGGCAGAAGAAGTGTCAGATACCTTTCTCCAATTTCCATGCCTCAGTCTCATAGTGTCAATACTTAATTAATGCTAATTTAATTAACTTAACCTAAATGACATTCACAGTATCTGGTATTAATTATGTGAAATACTGAGCTGTCTGTCTGTTCATGCATTGACCTTGGGAAAAATTATTATGGGATGTTGACTGAAGTACACATCATTTATGGAGTACCTTAATCTTATGAAGCTTTCTTAGAGTTGCCAAACTTTTCCAGGTTTTTAGCTCTATTTCATAGATTTTGCATTATTTCTGAGTGATAAGATGCAAGGAATAAATAAATGTCTTAGGATTTTAAGACAAATGAAGGTACAACAGGTGTGATCACTGAATCACTAGTGGACTATTGAGAATAAATTTTGTGTGCGAGATAAAAATACATATCATTTTACTTCATTTATGATCTTTATATAATAAATCTTTATATCTATTTATACCTACAATTATAATAAATTACATTCATGAACAAATAGGCACCCTTTGAATACAATTAACTTGAGTGTTGATTTTTTTTAGGAAACTATGAGATTATATATTTGCCCAGAATTAAAATCTATTTATGTCTTTTTCCTTGGATGAAACGGGACACTATGGTGACTGGTTTAGGTGTAAAGAAGTGAGTTTCCTGGGTAGATATAAGGGTAAAGAAAGAAAAACATAGACCATAAAAAAAACCCACAACCCACAAACAAAACCAAAACCTATCACAAAAGGAAATGCTTCATAAGAATTTATATTTGTATAAAAATTGGTCTTTGTTCAGCCTATCTATCATGTCTGTGATATCATAATCCCTTATTGTATTTTTATGAGTTAAAGTGGTTTTGGTGTGTTCATGTAAAACAGCTGTTTCATCTTTGTGATTATTTTAATTGACTTTTTGGTTGCCTTTGTATTTTTCTTCTTTATTTTCTTCTTGAAATGTGAAGAAGAGTAGGTGTGGGCACATTAAAGTTTTCCACAAGAGGCAAGAGTATTTTCTCTGTTCTGTTGTTAATACGCGCTATTTGTGTATCAGGAACCAGGTGGCCAGCAGGTTCAGGGAAGTTATTCTTCCCCTGTACTCAGTGCTGTTTAGGCCATGTATTAAGTACTGTGTCCAATTCTGGGCCCCTCAATTTAAGAAAGATGTTGAGATGCTCAAATTTGTCCAGAGGACAACAAGGCTGGTGAGGGGTCTGAAACACAACAAGCCCTGTGAGGAGCACCTGAGGGAGCTGGAGTTATTTAACCTGGAGGAGAGGAGGCTCAAGGGAGACTTTATTGCTGTCTATAACTACCTGAAAGGAGGCTGTAGCCAGGTGGAGATCGGTCCCTTCTCACAGGCAACCAGTGACAGAACAAGAGGACACAGTCTCAAGCTGTGTCAGGGGAAGTTTAGGCTGGACATTAGGAAAAAATTCTTCACAGAAGGAGTGGTTGCGCATTGGAATGGACCACTCAGGGAGATGGTGGAGTCACTGTTCCTGGAGGTGTTTAAAAAAAGACTGGATGTGGCACTTACTGTCATGGTTCAGTTGATGAGGTGGTGTTAGGTCATAGGTTGGACTTGATGGTCACATACATAATTTCTAACCTATTTAATTCTGTAATAAAACTGCTCTTAATATTATTTGTGGTCCTAATAATTCAATGGAGAGTAAGAAGTTCATCTGAATGGTGGTTTGGGATACACTGAAAGGGAGAGCTGGAGAATCAATACACATGTCTTTCTGTAATGAGTTATGTCAGTGCATTATTACAATGTAATGCAGTATACATTGCAGAGATTGTACTAGATAAAAAATTAAATTAAGTATACAGTCTTCTAATTATTTGAGGTATCAGCAAACCTGTGTTCCATTAATAATTTACAGGAAATAGTGGTTCTCTTTGCCTAACTGAAAACACTTACACTTTTATAGAAACATCTGATTATTTATAGTTCATAAAATGATAAGTGATATCTTATTAAAACATTTTCCAAATATTTTCTGAATTAATTGTGTCCAAGTTTTAAGTAAAACAATTTCTCATTATGCTTGTAGTATTATTAAAACACTGAAATATGTTTCTTTCCTAGCAACAGACAATGTTCACAGAAGTTTAGGGAAGAGTCAGCAAAGCAATTTATTCTATAAGACTCCCATGTAACACAATAAAATATTAATAAGATTAAGAAAAGATCATGTGAATAATATTTTGGGTATTTTTTCAGGCATTTATAGCTTCTCAGTGAATTATTTGTGGTTCATATTTATTCCACCGATTTTTCAACATTTAACTAGAATATTTAAGTTTCATGGGAATTTGCCCGAAGCTCCCTCTTTTGCTGATTCTAAAGAGGCAGCCTTTCCAAAAGGTCAATAAACTAGCTGAACATCCCAGTAGACCAATCCAATGCCTGCCTTTTTCCAGTGAATATACAAAAAAAACAGGACTAAGAACTAGAGAGGAAAACCAAAAATTTATTTGTTTTAGAAAATACTTCATTTAAAGCTTTTAACAAATTTGTTTTATGAACTGTATACCCCCAAAATGTGTAAGCTCTCATCTGAATTACATGGATGATCACATGTCAAATTCAAGATTATAAAGTTGTACCAGAAACTGTTCTATACTAGTAAATGATATAGAATTGATAATGACCTGTTTTCCATTGTTGTTCAAACAATTATAGGATTATAGAATGGTTTGTGTTTGAAGACACCTTAAAAATCACCTAATTCAACCATCCTGCCATGTGCAGGGATACTTTCCATTAGACCAGTTTGCTCAGAATCCCATCCAGCCTGACTTGTTTGGTCTTATTCCTGCATCACTAAAATTGGTTAATCTACTTTAGGAATCAAACAAGAAGCCAGATCCACACGAAATAGAATGGACTAGCTTGTCTTCAATTTTGTTTCCAGTTGGATTAAGTCACTTGGGACAGAGTTTGAGACATCTATGCTACTGTAGTGGTTTACCCCGGGCTGAGTGCCAGGGGCCCACTACAGCCACTCTCTCACTCCCCCTTGCCCAGCCATAGAGGAGAGAGAATACAACAAGAGGTTTTGTTATTCAGGATAAGGACTACAACAGATTCTTTCTTAATCAC